>JPYR01000115.1:5475-15908 GCA_000775305.1 Belgica antarctica | reverse complement strand
CATCATGATTATTTGTTTTCGCGTCTTCATTTTCCCATCTTTTCGATTCTCTTCTGTCAGTTTCAGCGAAACATGAAGTTTAATGTTTTAGTTCGACTTTTTTCTCATCGACGTAGTGTTTACTAAATGATGCAACCGTGTCCCTTTTCTTTCTGCCTTCTTGTATTTTTTTGTGTTCTGTTTGCATCTTCTGAGAAATTTTTAATTCCATTATTTAGACCGAAATCGACTTTGACTGCAGAATTTTCCTTCTTTCACTTTAATTAAAAAATGAGCGAAGATGAAACAATCAAGTTTATTATAATAACAAGCTGGGCTGAGAACATGACTTTCATTTAAAATTCACTTACAAGACATGATGGAGAAGGTGCGTGATTGATGTAACATTAAAAATAACAAAAAATCGTTAAAACTAGTTCAAAAATTATTTGCTAAAAAATTCATCAACTTAAATTTGTCTTGATAAAAACATAAAACTTTCAGTCATTGTTATGCACATTGCAAAGCCCCCATTGTAATGATCACCTTAGAAATGACATTCAACGCGAGACGCTAGGCGCATTACTCAAACCGCGATCACACAAACATGTATTAAATTTCAATCATTAATAGCTAATCGTAGCGCTGCTATTTTAAGATCAGTTGTAAAATGTTTTCTTTTCTGTTCGGAAGCGAAAAGTTTAAATATTTAACGGAAGGCAAGCAGGCAAGCGAAGTCTACCTTGTCTGAAACGACCTGAAACATCAAATAGCTTCAGCTGAACCATAAAGTTATTAATGGTGAAGTGAAAAATTTAATTTTCAAATGTCATACACGCGAGAGAACACAATTCCGCGGGGTCAGTTAGGTGACGTGTAACGTTTTGTGGCTACTTTGTGGATTGAAAAGTGGTGGAATAGTTTCGTGTTCGTCTAGTGACAACAAATTTTTATTTCAATTAGCACCGTTTAAAGATTTTTAGTTTAACAAAAAGAGTTTGAATAGAAGTTCGACAAATTAAAGCAAGAAATGTTCTTCAACAAAGGTTGACAGTTTCTTCACGCTGCTGTTCATGAAATTTGCACAAGTGTGATGAAATAAATTTGCTGAAAAGTCAATTCAAACCACGATTGACTGTTTCATTATGATTTCATACCATTTAGTCACAACTTAAGGCGTTACATAGCAACCCAATGCCTCCCGCTCTGTCCGGTGCCAGGAAAAACAAGTTCGACAATGAGCGGGAACGAGGGAAAATTGTTTCGTGGAAAAACTTTATTTATGAAAATATTTTGACAAAAAAAGATTATCGAGAAACTGTCATCGTTGACTTTTCATATTTTCTTTTTGTTGGGTTTCTTCTTTCCATCATAAATAACGTGCGCGGACAAATTGCTGAAACAATAGACGTGTGAGGTCTTTAATTACCGATTTGTAGGTCCATCGTAATTTGTTTTTAAAGTTAATTGAAAAATAATTGTTGTGAAAGCAGGAATTTTTGCCTAGAGAGTGTGAGACGCCATGGGAAAAGTTTTTGTTCTTTCTTCTCGTGTCTCTCGGTTTGAGCGCGGTTAGAGAAGAAAATATTTTGAAAATAGATTTAAAGATGCATGAAAATTTATGTCGGAAATCCGATTGAAGTTAATTTTTAATTTCAACGCGTTTTCTTCTTCCCTTGCTTTCCGCTGAATGATGAAATCGTCTAAAAAGCCGAGAGTCAAAAGTCTCGGCAAACATTCACAAAGGAAACTACTACCTTATCAACTCCCAACTGGTCATTTCGTTCGCTGCCCTACTTCCAAAGGTTCTTATCGCAAAAAACTCATTCATGAGGCGAAACAACAACGAAAATTAAATAAATTATTACCAGCAGTTTCCTCTTTGCGTTGCTTGTTTCATCTCCGTACAGCACTCCCGATGGACAGACACACAATATTGACGTATCTCGAACGCTCGTTGTTTATGAGAGTCTGGTTAGCTTTTTAGATAAGCATTTTCAGATTCAACCTCAATTTCCTCTACACGTAAAAAGTAATTTCAGAAAAAGATGAAAACTAGCGGCTTTTCGAAAGTCTAAACCCATAGCGATAGGTTAAACGAGAATTTATTTGCTTCCGTTGCGCTCCATGATTGGCAAAATTACAAAGAAACAGAATTCTTCACTGTTCCTTCGCAGTTCTGCTTCCATCGCAGAAGGAATTCTTTAGAACTCTCTGAAAAAACAACGAAATTAGAAGCATGTGCTTCACAGAACCTTATTTTGGGCGCACAAAAAATAACTCGATGATCTTATAAATCTTTTGAAAGATCAACCTGAAACCAGTAGGGATTGTGAAGAAGTTTTGTCAATTGCGTGTTTGATTTGGGATTTCTTTTGTTTCAATAATTGAGTTTTGTTTAGATAGAATTTTAATCAAACTGCAAAACATCTGGTCAGTTAGTCATTGTTTGACAATCAAGCTTCGGGGCAACTTGTCAGTGATGTCACATGCTTAAACTGCCACCTGGTTGATGAAAATTACTCTGAAAGTTTGTAAACTCAAGTAAAAATAAACTTTTCAAGTTAAAATTAATCTTCAAGTTAACAGTGACCAAACTTTTGATCGTCCCTAAAACCTCAAAAATACGCATTGACAGTACAACCGCACACTTCCCCATATTTCAGAAGTCTGCAGAACATTAAAAGAGCGTAACTGACACATTCAAGGTTTCTCCAGATCGATTAATTTAAAAAGCAATCCACTCGGTTAGCAAATGGATGCCTGGGTGATATCATCATTCGATGAGTGTTGAAGCTGTTGTGGCAACACAATAAATTTCAACAAGAGGGTAAAAATACAAATTAATTAATCGGAATCTTGATATTTTCGCATAAATCTGTATTAGAGATGGAAACCTTAAGCGTCAGAAGTTAGTCAGTCATTCCGTTGAGCTCTCGAAAAGCAAAACGAAGATTACAAAACCGTGATGGATAGAGAACAAAGGCTAAATTTAGTCAAAAAATCATTTCAAGTTCATTCTTGCGCTTCTCCCCGCGAGACACTCGATTCCAATCGAGTCGACACATATTTCATCGGTGTTGCTTTATGAAGCGGCAACGAATATCTCCGTGTCATGTGAGCGTCTAATGCGCTATTCATTAACACATATCTCCATATATCATACGATCCTCGACATCGCCGTTCAAACGACAACTCCAATAAATTTTCCCGAACAAATAACTAATGATCAATACTTAAAACAATTTTCAGATCACAAACATCACAACATCCATAACTTCTAGAGCTTAGAAAGATAATTTTTCTTCTCATTCTCATTCTTGAAATTCGGTGAAAATGGCACACCTTTATTTATAGCATTTCTTATGTATTTCTTTCTCGGCTTTCCCTCAAAACTTTTTATTTCCACTTTTTCGTCTCGCTCACCGTTTGAGTGAAGGAGAATAAAATTTAACTTTATTATTCATTGAAAGACCTTATTAATGGGATTTCACGACAAAAATGATGACACTTGTTTGTGATTCTTGTTAATATGTCTCATTTCCATGCGAGTGGGGTCTCTAGCACATCACCTTTAGTCAATCAATCAACTTATTAACGAGAATACAACAAAATATTTCATCGCGCAAAAAAAACCCGGCGCTAAAATAACAAACCGAGTTTTGGTCGCGTTTGGCGCCCGAAAGAAAATTGCGCGTGAAGGTACAAGTTCTCGATCTAAATACCTCGTTCAATTAATTTCATTGTGAAAATGTAGTCGGGGTGTGTCTATAAGTCAAGTCGCAAGGTATATTTTTGATTGAAAATAAAGTTTTCTTAGTTTCAAAGCGTTTGAGTTTGACAAAATCTAAAGTTTTCTTAGACAACTTTCGATGACAATTCTAGACTTACGATGACATTGTTAAGACCTGACGAGACTAACATTCGCCCCTTTAAAAGTTCCATTTGCCCCCAGCCGATGAAAGAACATGTGGAAATGTTTGAAAATATTTTCCTTTCAACTGTTTACTCATTTTTATTTCTTACTGAATCACAAAACACACGACTAGGACAGGTGTTCAACGATCTCATGATCATATTTCTTCCACCGTAAAGCCGAAGAAGAAAATGAAAAGAAAATAAACGGAAAGCGAAGTGAAAAGAAAATAAAGGTGAAAATCGTAAAACGGTTACAGGCGGGAAAATTTATTGTCGCAATTTTGAACGCTCATTTGAATCTAATTAAGTGTTATCGCGTTCAGCATCACCTCAGACTCTATTTTTTCCCGAAGCTTTCGCCTCACTTTTGAGTCGTTTCTTCTTCGATTCGGAAAGTCGTAACGAATATTTGAGATATCTAGCTTTATTCGCAAGCGCCGCCGACACAAATACTTCGAGAGAAATTTTATTCCACATTCAATGTTACAGATAAGTTCATCAATCAGTCTACCTAGTTAATATTAATTCAATTATTTAGAATTTTTCTGCATCGTTCTCGGATCGTCTGACCGTCTCGTAAAGCAATTAACCGATTAATTTACGTCGCATACCAAAATTCTATCAAGAATGTGAAACGCTTCATCGCAGCGCTCGAGAATTTTAATTTTTACGCGACTTAGACATCAACACGGTGATTGAGTTGACAAATTGCTGTCGACTTTTACTCGTTTCCGGGTGGAAATTCAATTTGAATCCGAGATTTTATTGAAAATCTTGTCAACCTTTGGAATTTCATGTGAAGAACATTAAGGTCATGAAGGGTTCAAGTTTCCATGTTGTGCAAACGCTGCTGAAGTTTAACTTTGTTTTGTTGTGGAAATCTCGAGTTACGCCATTAACAGGGAGGGCTGGAGACAGGAATGAGTAAATTTTTTGAAATCCAACAATTCTTAATGTTTTTAAATCAATTTTTACTTTGTTGTTTGGAAAATTTTACAAGTTTTCTTACCTTACTAGCCAATTACTCCTGCCCAGCTCTGTCCTGATCATTAGCAAAGTGTTTTATTTTCGCAAACTGTGAAACCTGATGACAAATTAATAATTTTCCTTTCTTTCTTCTCATTGCAGTGCTGCCGTCTGTGTCACAAGACCTTTGCAAATGTTTACCGGCTTCAACGGCATATGATTTCACATGACGAATCAGCGTTATTAAGAAAATTCAAATGCACCGATTGTGATAAAGCTTTCAAGTTTAAGCATCACTTGAAGGTAATTTGAATGATTTGAAATGAATGATGGCATTTTAATCTTATTTGCTTCTATTTCAGGAACATCTACGCATCCACTCAGGTGAAAAGCCTTTCGGCTGCCCCAATTGCGGCAAGCGCTTCTCGCACTCGGGCTCGTATTCCAGTCACATGACCTCAAAGAAATGTATCAGCATGGGATTGAAGATGAATGGCACGAGTCTGGCGACCAACGGCAACAACAACAATAACCATATGAATGGAACTAAAAATAAATCGGAGAAGAAACAGCAGCAACAACAACTCTCGATGGCTTCGTCGTTCATGAATCAATCGCACTTGGCGAACGCGGGCAAATTCATGAACGGTGGACTGCCGAACTCCGCGTCGCTGTTTCCGATGCTGCCCAAGTACGAGAATTACGACATGATGAATGCCGCTTTCCTGGCGACGCTGTCCAATCCGTTCTACTCGATGGGTCTGAACCCGAATCTCAATCCATACCACATTCAGAACTTACTGAAACTCACCGGCGTGCACAATCTGAACGCACAAATTGACGACGAGATGCAAAAGACAAACAACGACCACAAAAGCCCACGGTCACATTCCAATCCCGAAGATTTGATAGAAGAGGTTAATGAGAACGACGATTCAAAGCTAGTGATGGACTTGAAGGAAGAAGAAAAGTTTTCCGAGCTCAATGACAACGATTCGGACGACGAACAGATGAATGATAGTGCAGCTGCATCGGTCCATGACTCACGTGACAAATCTAAAACGCCAGACATTAAAGTAGAGCCAACAAGTGTCGATGAGTCGGCAAGTGATTCGCTGCGGTGTCAGCACTGCGATAAGGTCTTCAATCACCCGGCAGAACATCTCCAGCACGAGAAAATGCTGTGCAATGCGTTGATGCTGAAGAAGCACGAAGGAATGATGGCAAACATGGTCGATTCACTGAACAACTCGTCGTCTATGAACGCAGGCAGTGAAGATGATAACGACGACCGTGATTCGAAGATGTCCACCGAGTCGGAGCGAAAGGTTCGAGTGAGAACAGCGATTTCCGAAGAACAGCAAGCAATTTTGAAGGAATTTTACGCCATCAACTCGAGACCCAACCGTGACGACTTCCGCAATATCGCACAACGTCTCATGCTTGACCCGCGCGTCGTCCAAGTATGGTTCCAGAACAACCGTTCACGTGAGCGCAAGCAAAACGGTTTGTTCAAGACTGGCAGCAGTGGCAGCGAAGAACAGCCACTCGACTTGTCGATGAAGAAGGAAATGATGATGGATACACCGACAACGTCTCCGCGCTATGGCATCGTACCATCGCAACATGCTTCCGAAGAAGTTCTCAACTTGAGTCGGAAAATTGCGCCATTCTCGCCGCTTTTCCAGCCCAACTACAGCGCTGACTTCCTTCCACGCCAGATTCCGTCGCCCAACGAAGCCGTGCCTCGAATGTCGAACATTCGCAACGGGTACAACTTGCCGCTAGGGCTTCCGCTCGAACGGCTGCTACAGTTCACACCGGAAATGATAATGATGAAGCCAGAGCAGCGTGGCAACAGCCTGAGTCCCGGAAGCTCAGAGAAACGGTCGTGGAAAGACGACGAAAGCCGCTCATACGACGAAGCATTGAACCATTCGCACATGCAGTACCAAACACAGCGTCGCATGCCTAAAATGAAATCTGAAATTCCACCGGACTCCGATGAGTTCAACTTCGTTTGTGATCTTTGTGACAAGGCCTTCCGCAAGCAGAGTTCTCTGGCACGCCACAAATATGAACATTCAGGTGAGCTTTTAACGCTGTTCACGCTTTCAGATGGAAACTTATTGGAATATCATTTTAGGTCAACGACCGTTCAAATGCACTGAATGCCCGAAAGCTTTCAAACACCGTCATCACCTTGTAAGATCTTCTTCTCCATGACTCGCCCTTCCAGTCGATTAATCTCGTCAATTTTCTTTTCACTAGACCGAGCACAAGCGCTTGCATTCGGGAGAAAAGCCGTTCCAGTGCGGAAAGTGCTTGAAGCGATTCTCGCACTCCGGCTCGTACTCTCAGCACATGAACCACAGATACAGCTACTGCAAGCCGTACAGAGATTAGTTGATGATGCAACGCTGGCAAAATCACCACGAACAACTCAAATTCAACAACATTTTGCCGCCGTTCTGAGCACCAAAAGACACGACAGAGAAATTCCAATGCTTGACTTAAATTTAGAAGGAAATTGCATAAGCCAATCTTTAGCCAACCAGCCACCTCTCTTAATCCCAGTCGATCCCATCACTACACTTCGTACTTAAAGCGAGTGAATAAGAGTTCATTTTAGTATCTTCATCTTTAACCCTCGTCTAGCAGTTCATTCATTGTATTTTCGATATAATCACATGCAGCAAGAAGTCAAAACATTCCCCGTTGATCGAAATCGGAGCGGCCGTCTAGAACTGACCGTTCGGGGCAGTCGAAGTGTGTACATAATTAAAGTAATGTTACAATAATTAAAAGTACCTGTAAAAATACTCAATTAATTTAGACGAAAGCTGATTGCAAACATTGAAAAAACTTAAATTAAATCATGCTTAATTTACGTAAGTTTTGTCATCTTCATTTTGCCGGTTCATTGGACCGGAGTGTGAATTCAACGTGCCATAAAAACATTAAAGAGATTTAAATAAAAGTTTATGAAATTGATTTTAAACAATTAAGTTTAATTAGGACTCACTAAGGACACATAGTTTATAGCTTAATTAGGCTGGGTTTAAGGCAATTACAAATTTAAATATTGAAAACGAAAAGTTTCTCTCTGCAAACCCTTGAAAATATTGTTCAAAGCTGTCTTAAGTTTCGTTTGTTGATAAAAAAGTAAAAGTTCAATTTTGAAATATGGACCATCAATTGAAAAAGACAATATAACACTAATAGTTAATAGCATGAATTACTTTTTGAAACTTTAATGATCAAGGGAGTTGGGGTCGGTTCAGTTGTTTCGTTACGCAAGTTGCAAAACATAGTTCTTCATATTTCTCATGTAATTTTGAATGTTTAAATGGAAAGAGATGTCCTTATTTTCACAATCTGGCATCTTGTATTGCGTGTTCTAACTAGTGACCGACACCAAATACCCTAAACCTTGTAAATGTTTGTTCAATCCCACTTCAGTTCATCCATAACTTGTCTTGCCTTTTGTTTATAGACAAAATTACTGTCACTTAATTGAAGTAATTCAGAAAAACTCAACAAAAACGCATGAATAATAATAATTTCCTTGAACAAATCATAATGAATACTCATGTTAATCATTCCAAAGTAAAAGTGAAAGGTTTAGCGACTTTTCAAGGTGCAAAATGCTTTCAAAACGTTTGATGAAGTTAGAAGCTTATTAAATTGGGGATGATTTGTTGATTTTTATTGACGGCAAAAGTGTGAAACACAACTTTAATGCTTGGCTGGATGATAAAGTGTTTGAAGAAATCAATTTGTGAAAAGATTTTTTCAAAGTTGTCTTCATGACATTTTCAAAGAAAAATTTGCAATATTCAACATCTTCTTTCACAGTTTCACTTGCCAAATCTCTTTTCGCACAATTTTGGGGGACTGTTCACCAGTTGTGTATGCATAGAATAATTAGGAAATTAAGGCTAAACATAGATTGAAGCCTTAACAAACTTTTTAAGAAAAGAATCGCCGTTTATGCACCACAACTTATGAACGACTCCCTTTCCCCAGCTTAAATGTTTTTTTTAAATCTAAAATTTACTCTCGACAACAACAAAAAGTTCTTCTATTTCTTCTAAACGATACAAGTTAAATTAAAATGATGATAAAGTCAGACGAAAGGAAGAATCGGACAATAAATAATGAAAGTTTATAATTTTAAATTTATAGTCTAGTTCGTAAGCGTAGTTCAGCGAGAACATAAGTGAAGCCAAAAATGTTAATTCGTTTATTTTCATTACGCAAAGAAAACGAAGATGCAACAGGTTTCCAGAAACAACGAAGATGAAATAAAATTTATGACACAAACAGTTAATTAAGTTCTCGTTTAAGTTGTAAAATTATCGAGAAAAGCTAGGAAGCCCAAAGAAAATTTATTTCTAGAGAAAACATTTAAATGGATGTCGTGCAATAATATTTCCATTTGATTGCAGACATTTATAATATGTTGCTAGTTTTAATTTTTATAAACATTTAAATTTTCTTTTTTACATTTTACGTCGCGCAAATAAAGGATAAACGAATGCACAACAAGAATGTATTAGAAAGTATGCGAAGAGTTTTATATTCACACTCGTTTCTTAGTTAATAATATTATTTGAACATGACAAATGCTCTGAATAATGAAATAAAGATTACTATTTGCAAAATACCCTTTGACTTTTTATTCCTAAAGCTGTTTTCACTTTCAGCTTACTTTAAAAACACTTGAACTATCAAAAAATCATCTAAAATCCATAGGAAAATTGACCCAGGACTACTTCATACCTAGACCAGGAATTTACCAAAAAAATATTTAATTTCTGAACGTTTTAGACGATTTTCCGTAATTTTTAAAAAAACTCGGTAAAAATTCATAGGAAAATCGCCCAAGAACTATTAAAATCAAGACCATGAAATTGAATATAGGTTGAAAGATGTGAAAATTAAACGAAAAAGGCACAACTGTACCTTGCGTGCTAATCTTTTATACTTGTTTCTGTTGCTACAATTCAAAATGTTGGAAGACCGTGGCATTCTTGGCTGCTTCAGCCATTACGTGGCGTTATACTGTTCCATGTGCAACCAGACTTCATGTCTTTTAACTTTTTTATTTTCATAATTTGGTTAATAATACATGTCACAGCCAGAGTAAGGTAAATGAGTGAAAATGACTGAAAATTAAGAAGCTATCGACATATTCGCAATTTTTTAGACAACGTGAATGCTCGTAAGTGATTGTGGCTGATGTGAAATGGGATTTTTCTTATCGATATCTTCAAGATATTCGTTCGTATTCACTCTCAGTTCGTTGAGAGTTGTATCGAACCGCTGTCACTCATCAATTCAATGTTTTTCTTTGACAAATTTCCCTGCTAAAGCGAGCGTGTGGAGGCAGCAGTAGCATCCAAGATATGTTGTAGCAATGTTTCTACAAATGAAACCCCAAAAACGTCTTTTTAAGCTTAAATAAGCCTCTTGAATCTCTGTTCCCTTTCACAAGCCTGCGGGAATTGTGATTTCCTTCCGTTTCAAAATAAGATTCACTTCATCTACTTCTTTTTTCCCGGCTT
>JPYR01000114.1:136347-158860 GCA_000775305.1 Belgica antarctica | reverse complement strand
TGGAGATGGGGACCGGACAATAGCGCCAACAATAAAGCCATATCAATCAATCAAATAACTTCTCGCGAAAGATTGCAGAAAAGTTTATCGCATGAGTTAAATCCATTCATGGAGAATCATTCTCCGTATCTGAAAGCATGAAATCTATATTAATAGCTGACAAAAACTGTCATATTAATTACTGCACTGTTCTGAGAAATTTGAATGCAAACAGTGCAGATCAGTGATACGCAAAAGCATGCTGATACAGCTTTCTTTAGTGTCTGTTGAACGTTGGAAAATTTCTTGTGAATATTGCAACAACAAGCACGAATTTTCTTTTAAACTGCAATTTATAAAAATGACTTAAAAAGAGTAAAACGATAAGTGTAGCAAAGAAAAATAGTTCCATTAACCTAATTTCGGCAAAATAACTGATATCACTCGGCATCATAGGCCCGAAATACAACTTCAAAGCTTAAGGTTATCACAAATTTGAAAACAAAGTGACACTTACAACCGTTGGTAGAAGTTTTTATTATATTTTTCAGTACACAGCCAAGTGACGCTTGTTTGAGCGACGGTAACTTGAGACAGCTATTCTGTAATGATTATCAAGTTTCTTACGGTAGCGTTCACTTGAGAGAAGATTGAAGCCACCGAAATAAAAACAAACTTTGAACATAAAAGCTTTTTCCTATGAATTTATAAGTCAAACAATGCAATCGAAGAACTACAGAACTGATAATGCGTCAAAAGCAGCATAGAAGAGACAATAGTGGAAGGTACAAAAGTGGCGGTGCGACATTAAACGGTCAAAGGGGGAAAATCAGTAGCCTGTTTGGAGAGCTTTATTTGTTTTACAATTCAACCTTTTCTTCTTTCTCTCTCGGTAAGCCACCTAAAGGCATCCAAATATTGTTTGTACAAACATAAAAATGCATTTAGCATGATCCCTCGATGATGTTAATATGGTGCTTGAAATCAAATATTTATGGAGACGTCGCTGCCGAATCCTAGACGGGAAATGAAAGATTTGTAGCCCAACTAATGACTTTATGCTTTGTTTGGTCTCCTTTTCGGCTGTTAACAAGGGGAATAATCGAGGGATGATCGCAGGCGATGCTTCACAAAACATGCCGTCGAGAAGCGGTGAAGCTTGATTCACATACAAATCATTTGAGTAAATTTTATTAAGCATCCATGAAGCCATGAAATGATAACGACTAAATATTCTTTTCCTTCTCGCTCTCGCGCACGGGGCTTCCGACCATCAAATTTGACCCGTAACCCATTTATCGCTACATTTAAACATTTTCGATGATAATTTTGTGCTCCACTTTCCGTGGATTTCGTCTGAGACGAGTTTCAATGATTTAATGCGCGCTTCAAGATTCTTTATTGTTTGTAGCTTGTCAAACAGCGCTTTCAAAGGCGATCAAGTCGAAAGTGTGACAAATGACGTGATTGGATTGCTTCTGGTAGAAAATCACTGACGATGAAAATATCTTTTCCGTGTATACAATCTTGAAGTTTTTAATTTTCGGAAATTTCGCTGTTAAAAGTGATTTGGAAAATTGAAAATTTACTGGAAACTTTGACGTCATTCAGCATTAAGTTGGATTAATTGAATCTTGCACAATAAATCATTCAAAGCAATGTTTAATTTGGAATACAACTTGTAGAAACGAATCTTTTTTTCGGTTTCGTTTAAGTGTAAATGGTAAACTATTGATTAAATATATTTGTTTGTTTTAAATTTTTGGTTGGCCGAGCTACCGGTTTCTAATCTTTGTTCAATGTTCACATCGGGCTCTCCGCGCTTGGAGCAAGCTTGAAGAGAGGCTTTTAAGCAAAAGGTTCATAAACAATTATCATCAGAACGGCTGACGAAAAAAGGCTGATTTTCTGCTTCTTTTCGGGAGAGAAACACCATTCAAATATTAATATTTGAGTACACATTACTTCGATCTTTTTGTTGTTTTTTGTTTCTGAAAATATTTTCTGTTTGTCGGCTCTACATTACCGAGAGAAGTAAAGAAGAGTTTTTTCCACACCGTCAGTAACTAGCTACTTTATTACTGCATAAAAAATAAGTCAACTGTCTGGAAACCTCGGTTTCTCTTGACTTCACAACCAAAAGCAACTGATTAAAGCACCCCGGCCGCTTGAAGACCGTGTTGGTGTAAATGTTGAGTGGTGAAATCTTCAGCGACTTCTTTTTCTTGAAACACAGCTCTCTTACTTCACTTTTCTTTAATGAAATAAGACAACGGAGAGTCAAACAATGATAATGGTGTAAACAGACTTAAATATCAAATAATGATTCAGATTTTCATGTTAAATTTATTTGCACTTCTACTGGCTTCGCTTTGACAGATCGAAGAATCCATTAAGAAGCAAAGGTTGCGGACACATCTAGCGTACTTCAACTAACCCTTGCTTTACTTTACTCCAGCATGTCTTGATGTTCGAATAATTTTTAGTTCAATGAAAAAATTATCACATGGAAGGCTTTTGTTTGATCATTAGCTTCGTTTTTAGTTTCATGGCTCGTGTTTAAATAATTAGACAAACAGCAATAAAAAATCGTTTCTGGTGGTCGATCTTTTCAATCTTAGACACCTTCAATGTGAATAACTGAGTCCGACTGTTCATTAGTATGCTTTCACGCATTTTTCGGGTAATTTCAGTGGAATGAATAGAAGTAACTGATTGTGGGCGGTGAAATGCAGATTTTGGACATTCTTTAAATTCTTCTTAAAAAAGAGTTGAGAAAAATTCTCAACAATCGATAATAAAGTAATTTGAAAGCTTCCACGTACTATTGTCACTGTTCAACGCCTTATAATGATTTCCTTCTAATTGAACCAAGAATTCAAGATCAAAGCTTTCAGCGACGACTCATCAATCATCACCGAGTGCAACGAAGAAATGATAACGAGTCTAATGTGCTGATGCATTTGAACTTCGATCGTCGATCCATGAAATTATAATGATCATGTTTTGTTGCACCATATCTTAAGTAGCATTGAAAGCATAATTAATTCCTAATTACCTGGATCCATATTTATTCCAATGATTTAAACTTGCAGCGATTATTCCAAGCAAAAATCAGTTAAGTAATTGTTTTATCTGACAACTTTTCGGGTTGAAAGTTCCTTTATTTAAGTTTGCACAAATCAAGTTTTTTTCTGCACATTAGTAATACTTGACTAACAACTCAAAACTAACTCGAAGAAATTTCACTTTGAGACCACGTTTTTTTCTACGCGAAACTGTGATTTCGATGTCGGCGGCTCGAAAATGGTGTCGCAATTCAACAACCAGAAATTCTCCTTTCAAATTTTTCTCGAATTTCGCTCTTTTTTTTATTTTCGCTTCTCAGAAAAGCGGAATAATAATTAAGTTTGATTCGACACGATTGGCTGGCTATTATTAAACATCAAATTAGTAATGTTGTTGTTCGATTTTTTCACACGGCTAAGGTACAACGACGAGAAGCTTGTAGTTCACTTTGTTTTAATTAAAATCTGAGAAATTTATTCCAATTTTCTGTTTTTCCGCGGGACATTAAAATTCTTGTTTTTATATTTCACGATCGATAACGAATGCGCGGCTAAGAACCCGGAGTTTCTCTGCGATCGGTCTCGATGGCCAAACAAAACTGAACAGATCGTCGCTTATTCGAGACCGGAGAGCGATTTGATATTCGATGCCGACGACACAGAAACGAGAAGAAAATTACATTTGAGCCATTCAAAAGCGACGATGGGACTAACACATCTGAAAGTTTCGATTTCCCAGGGATTGTGGCCTGTGACGATCGTCTTATGCTTCACATGTCTTATCCACTTTTAAATATTCTCTTTTATCTCTGATCGGGGGCGGAGTTTTGCTTTTCATCAACGTTTAACATAACAGAAAAGCGCTGAAGGCGGAACATAACGAAAATGGTCGTACAGCGAAAGGTGTTTTGTGCACGAGATCTCTGCGGATCAATTAGCATCAAAGATCGCCGATTTCACATTCCATTAAGAATGACGATGTCTCGTTTTATGATTGGATTAACGCTCAATTGAATGGCTTTTTTCTCTCTCTGTTTGTTCTCGTTGTGCAAAAGGCCGCGATGATGATGAAAAGTGTCAAAGGCGCGAGTGCGAAATAGAGAAATTCAGTTTTCTTTGCAATAATGTTTATAAAGCACAGTATTTTTACTTCAAAGCCTTTGAAGTAAAGTTTGACATCTTTGTTGTCATTTAATTAGCAATGCAGCGAGAATCCTGCGCATATTTTCAAGCTTCCGTCGCATTGTTAGCCCTGCAGTTTTAATTCTGGGAAAAAGTATCAAAAGTATTAAACCTTTTTTGGAAGAAAAGTCTGTTTCATGGTGGATGCAAGAACATCTTTGCATCTAGATTTGCATTTTAAAATATGTTCACGCTTAATAAAATTTGTTGATACAGACAAAAGATTTAAATTTTATTTTCAAAAAATTCTTGAACTGCAAATTTTTTAAAATTCAGGTTTTCAATAGCGATCTCCGTGCGCCATCAAAAAAGAGTTGACGAGTTTCCTTCTTCTTGTTTTTGTTCATCTTAATCAAGACCATGTTTCTCGATTAGCTTTTTGTGTTTTTTCGCCGGCAATGAAGCCAGCAAGAATGTTTTCGTCTCAGATTTCATTAAATTCTCGTATTTGTTTTACAAATTATCGTAACTTTAAATCATCCTTGTATCCAGTTTTGGTTTTTGTTTTAGTGTGTTTTTTTCTTGTGACTTTGGAGGGCGACATATGATTCGAATTATGTTACACCACCAGGCAAACTCATGTTTGAACACATGAAGATTTTTATTTGATTTTTTTAATGTGACAGATTCATGGGAAACAGTTTTAATCTACACCGAAAGGGTTGATTTATTGAAATACTTCTTTTCCAGTTAGGATTTTAGTGAACACAATTCAGAAGCCGCCAAATGCAACTTTTTTGATCAGCATTTCGGCAAACATTTCGAGTCAACTAATGGTTTCTTTCCAACACATGTTGAATCAATAGCAAAAGACGACAGAACAAAAATTTTCGGCAAATTACAAAAGCCAACAAGCAGTCATTCATTAATTCTGCCAGTTCCTGGAACATCTTTTCATAGTTTTTGTCACGCTCGGGTTTCTGGACTAACAACCAGAGGCTGCAAGATTTTAATTCACGGATTGAAAAGAAACTAGAAATTAGAAAAAAGCGTCGTCTATAAAATCTTGAACCCAGTCCTCGGACCCCAAAAGCTAGCAAACCATTTCAGTTATGTAATTAACAAAGAACTGCTTTAATGATGAAATTTATGGATCATAAATATCGGCATTTAGTTTGAATTTTTAAAATGCTACAGCGCGGGTTATTTTAAGCACGGTCTATCAAAGTGAATTCGAACCAGAGCTTCGTAACCGACTTCAACACAAAACGGAGACACTTTACGTAACTTTCATCATGTCATTGCCGGTCGCTGCGTCTCTTCATGGTTTAGAAATTTCATTTAATTGAAAGTATGCATCAGTAAAATGTTAAATTAAGCTGCTCAAAGCAAGTCGACTTGTCATCAAAAAAAAAATTACGTTTGGTCGTAAAACAAACATTAAAAGTTTTTAATTAAAGAAATAATTCAAATTTGACGAATGAGCTTGTAAATGAAAAATAAGATTTGAAATTCTCAAATACAATTTAGGATAGTTTTTATTCGCAAAATATTGGTTAGTAGGCCTGTTAGACGGATGCATGAGTGAATTTAGTAAATTTTCCGATATTTTGATTCTTTCTTGCCTTCTTGACTGTCGTGTTTTAATAATTTAAATCCTACTCTAGTGTGAAAATTCGTGACGCAATATCGCTGATCAACCAGTCCACTGCATTGAGTAATTTTTCTCCCGTCACAGCACTAACTCCTACCACCGACCAGTGATGAGTTGTAATCTTGTCTAGTTCGAGAATCTGTAAACCGATTTCCAATGAAAACTTGATCACAGAACAATCTAACCCAACTCACATCTTTAATTTCCTGAGCTGAGAGAGCACCTGGCAGATCTTGCTTGTTTGATAAGACTAGAAGAGTCGCACCTGCAAGACGTTCCTCCTGCAGCAAAATGTTTAGTTCTTCGCGACACGCGTCGAGTCGCATTCTGTCGGCAGAGTCGACTACCCAAACAAGACCGTCGGTGCTTTCGAAATAGTTTCTCCAGTACGATCTCAGTGACTTCTGACCGCCGACATCCCACAAGTTCAGCGTGTATCCTGAGAACAAGCATTTATTGATCACATGAATCTTCTGATGAGTCACCACGAAAAGTTACCTTTGTGTTCCAGCGTTTTAATGTTGAATCCTAACGTCGGTGAGACTGTATCAATCGGCTCGCCATTAAATCGTTTCAATATCGTCGTCTTGCCGGCGTTGTCAAGTCCGCTGTGGAAACAAATCGTTTGTCAAAATGTAAACAAATTAAATTTTTAATCGAAACTGACAGTAGCAGGATGCGCATTTCCTTCTCTTTCTGGCGCATTTTTTTCAGAACTGTTAGAAATCCCATCGCGAGATTGACAGATATGCACTGGTTGGTGTTAACTTGCGTGATTTTGAGAACAGATCGGACAAGTTTTGAGCGTTCGAAGTTTCGAGGGAGACTTTACTGTTTGAGGTTTTTTCGGGGATAAACTTTTGAAGCTGTTGCGCCTCTATCGGTTAATGAACGAAGCTTTCGCCACAACGCAGCAGCGGACTACCCGTAAACATTGAAAGGAAAAATCTTCGAACGAAAAAGTTAACAACGCAATAATGTCTTTGAAGGTGAGTTTCAAGTGTGATTTGGTGCTGAATCTTAAGATGGACCTCATCGTAACGTCACGTCAAGTTTGAAGCCTTCACACGCCAGCATATTCGCTGATTTTAGCCAAAATTGGTTGCATAATTCCCAAATTTTCATATTTATCAATAATAAAATAATATTTGTTATTAATTTCAGAACGTTCTCCGCTTGGCTGCTAGCACACGCCAGTTCTCGCAAACTGCAGTCCGAAGATCCGTCCCAGAAGGATACGCAAAGATCAAGAACGTCCAAGCTCAGTTCCAGGTTGGTAGTGAATCAATGTGGCTGTGTGGCTGGTTACTGACTTATTATTCTTATATTTTAGAAACCCGATGGCTTGCCAATTCACTTGAAGGGAGGAATCACTGACAAAGCCCTCTTCGGCGTCACAGTTGTCCTCTGCCTCGTCGGAGTCGGCTGGATTGCAGAGACGATCTTCGTGCTTGCAAATCCACCAAAGTTGAATTAAATTTCGATACATTATCTTAATTAGTCGCAATCTTGAATGATGGAAAAAGTGGAAACCGACCCGTGCATTTCAGCAGTTTTAATCTTTTTAACCAGCCAACCTCAACAACAGCATTTAAAAAATCATTTACTGAAAAATATTTTTTTATTTTTGTCAAAAATCTAATTCAGAGACGGGAATAAAACAGAAAAATACATTAAAGACAATTTCCACGTAAAAATGCAAAAGAAAATCTGTTCATCCATTGTTACTTTAGGGGTCGATGTTATTAAAGAGTTTCAGAACAAACTGCTCTTCTCGCTATGGTAACCGCCTAGATGAACTGTTTCGTTTAAAAAACGTTCAAGCAGGTCCTTAGAAGAAGGTTGAGCATGCGAATTGGCTTCACTCCCACGAAAAATTTCGAGTTGAAATATGCAGAGCCAGAAATTTCTTCATTAGCAATGTGTATTTAATGAAGTTTCACTGAAAATTCCATCGAAATCATCCAACCACTTCTATTAAATACCACTTTTTGTTTCTTTTCTGATATTTTTTACTTTATTTTGATGCAACAAATTGTAACAAATATTTTCTTTATTCTTGTATAATAATTTTAATGCGTAACGAGCAGTAAATAACTTCCTTTGATGTGTTTGATACGTTTCATGACTGTGATGCACCTGTCTCGAGGGGAAGAAAAAGCTTACTGCAGCTTTTCAGCAACGGTTAAACATGGATATGGATTTATGGTTGAGGATAATTTAATCTGATCACTTAATATTACTCGTCTAAAGCTTTAATCTTGATTTCAATGGTGGACAACTTAACGTATTTTACTGTTTTGCTTGTTTTATCCTACATCAACATTTATTAATATTTAATTCTTATAATGAGACTGCCGCCTATAAAATACCTTACGTAATAAGCTCATATTTATTTTCGTTCCCAAAGCTTCTTTCGTTTTGAAGATAACATATTTATCTCCTTTTCTTGTCGAGTCCTTTCCCCGTCCCGCCTTTACAACGCTTCATATTTTATAAACGGTAGTCTCTTGACGCATATTCATAGACATCGAATTTGGGTGGATATTTTTGTGTGTTCCTAGAGACTGACATCATCGTTTATTTATTATTTTGTTTCCATGTCGTCAACTCAGAAACAGAAACTTAAGTCCATTCATCAATTGTGTGTTCCCATTTAAATTTTTAAGCTCGAAATCAAAGATTATTTTTCTCGTTCGTCATAATTTCTTCCTTTTATATTTTTCACTTTCTTCTCCACTTTTTTTCAGTCGAGAGAAAGGAAAACTTCCATGTTAACTCAATAGGCGATCAATAGAATCAAAAAACTGATTTAAAGTAAAGAAGAGATAGATAAATACGTTAGATTGTCGGAGGGGATTCCTTCTTTGTTTGTGTAAAATACTTGAGTCTTGATTTGTTTGTTAGATTTTGGTTTCTTATGGAAATGTTCGTTTAGTGCGTAAGCTTTTGTAGATAGCAGGATGGAAGCTGTGTTTGTTCCCAACCTGTGAATCAATTTGTAGGGTAACGTCTCCACGACAACCGCAAAGTTGTATTTCATAGCTCTTGATTGTCTCAAAATAGTTGAACTACAAAATGCATTTGGGTAATTTGTTCAATCATTCAATTCACACCTTATCATGCATATTAGATGAACCAAACTTTATCTTGACGTGTCAGCCTCCATCCATTTTAGCTCCTTAAGACTTCAAGTCTACTAAACTTTCGTTTTCTGCTTATATTGCCATAATCTTTTCATTCTTTACTTATTCCTGCGTTCTTACAAATAGATTCCGACACTAAACAAACTTTTCTTTTGGGGATTGCCCTGAAAATGAAATCGCGTGGTTTCCGGATCAGTCATCAACATTAGAGTTCCGGAAAACGGCAGATTGGGCAACCCCTTGGACGTTTTTCTAAAGAAAAATTAATGACAGTGTCATTTATATAGTGATAAAGGTTTGTGTAGTCTTTGAAAAAACATTTGGAAAAATATCAAAAGAAATCGATATTTGTGTATCAATTTCTGGTCGTGATATGAAGTTCAACGTAAATCGGGAATATTTAGGTTTCAAAATAAATCTTTTTGGCACGACGATGCTGTGCGTTTCTACGTAAAGTCTTAGCATTCGGGCTTTGAATATATTTAAACAGTCATTAGACAATCACATTAACTAGTGGGATATTTTGGTTTTAAGCTCTCAAACCAGCATTTGATTTGATTTAAGAGAACGCTATCAAGTACAAGTTTAGTTTGGTTGGCTGATCTAGACAAAGTTCTAAGCCTGCTAGAAGATTTGCTTGCATTTTTATTCGTGACCATTGACTTGCTGTAGATGGCATCGTCCGAAGAGTTAAATTTTTATATTGATTTAACGCGAAATTTGTAAAGATGAAAATTCAAAACAGTTTTTGGATTGATTTATGAGTTAGAGTCGTTAGCAACTTATTTTCAGTGCGATTGGAGGGCTAGCCAGCAAGCTGCACACATTTTTCTTATTTATTTTCACTTTTCTATGGAATTTTTCATCATCGACAAAGAGACGAAAAAGTCTGAACACAGTGATTAATCTTATCGAGAATAATTATCTAATGAATGGTAAAAATGCTACTGCCGAGCGGAATCTATCTAGTTTTGTTTACAGCGTCGGTTGGGGATGGGAAACAAAGTGTGAAGATTGGTAACCTAATTGAACTTGTTTGTTGCAGCTTGGAGTGTCTTTTATTATAGCGTTGGAAAGACTTATGGGTTATTGCTTGTAATGTGGCAAATTAGCATGTTCTTCGCTGAAGATCGGAGAATTGGAGTTTTCCGAAAGAAAATAAACCAAGCGAGGTCTATTTTTGCATAAATTATAATAACAATGTTGTGTTCATGTGAAAGGTGGAAAAGCTGAGAATGATCATCATAAAAATAGGGCTGGCTGTAAATTAGTCGTTATCGGCTCGAGATCCCTCAACGTTTGAGCCTTCGTACCGAACATCCATGTAGCTAGAAATAAAACAAGAAAAGTTTTTAGTTTAACGAGATCATTTACTTTAGAAGACTAGCTAAGTTCAAGCAAATTCAAGTATCAGTAGCTTTTGTATCCTAAATGTCAATCAGTCTGGTTAAGTTCCAATCAGTAGTCTCTTTGTCACTTCTTTCAGAAGAATCACTGTATACATGAACGTTAAAGTAAAATTTTATTGCCTGCCAATTAGAACAAATAAAATGTGATTCTCATCATCTTTGACGTTTTTTTTTTTAAATTGTAATTTGGGGAATTCAGATCTGACAACAACGTGAAATGAAGAGCGCTTTGCGGTTACTTAAAACCCATTTGTATGAATAACAATTTTTGGGAAACTCAAAAGTCATTACTCGCTGACAGATGAATGTGGCCCCACCAACGCAACTCTTGTTACATTTTCAACTGAAAGCTCAAAACATCAAATTAGGGTCTTACCTTGGATCGTGCATGACGTCTTTTATCATGTCTTTAAGCATTGAATAGCGGGGGAAAAATGGGTAAATCTTCGAGTTGCCATACTCCGACTAGAAATAGAACGCAAAAGGGAAGTTGTCAGTCTTTGTTGTTGAATTTGATCTCTTTGCGCGTCAATTAATGGCTTACTTTTAATTCCCTGATTAAGTTTCTTAAGCCTTGATATTTTTTAAGTAGGCGGTATAAATCATTTATCATCTGCGTGTTTTCCTGCTCAACTTGCTGAGTTGTCATGGGATCCAACCGTTCCAACCGTTCCTTCTTCTCTGCGGCCTCCTCTGAAAGCTTCTGTGGAGTCTTTTGTTCAGACTTTTGCGTCTTCTCCATGATTGTACACGCTCTCATAACGAATGCTGGGACTGTTTCTTGTTTTTCTTGTTTTGGGATTTCCACCAGCGTCCAGTACTGCGTTTCAAGTTTAATGACTTCCTTTAGGAGGTCATCAAGAGTATAAAATTGATTAAAATTTATTTCGAATGTGAGTCTTGATTGATTGACTTGAAACAAACAAAATACAAGGATTTTCCAGAAGTACAAACATAAAATCGCATCTAGAAAGTCTGAAGGTACAACTGTTGATACGAGTTTAAGATAAATTATGATGTTAAGTGATTGCAAACATTACTCTTCTCTGTAAACCCTAAACTTAGCAACAAAAAAAAATTCGAAGAATCAAGAAAAAAACATAAACATTTGAATGATTTGATGAATAACCGTTTCACGAATATAGAAATTCCATTTTATAAACTTAAAAGTTAATAAATGGCAAGAATCGTGGAAGGTTTTTTATTCCAGGAACTTTGAATTGTTTTTGTTATTGACCGTTATTAAGGTGCAACTTACTCAAACTTACCTTGATCATTATCTTCAGCAGTGGATAGCGATGAAAGATGTTACGCTGGATCTTTGAGTCACCGTACTTAGCCATGAGTGCATTTAGTGCCTGCTTTGCAGTCTCGTAAGACATCTCAAGACGAAAACGAAATAAAATCAGTCTTTCGTTGATTTCTATGACTTCTTCGCGCGATAATCCGCTCATCGTGCCTTCATCCTTTACGTCTTGAACAATTCGACGAACGCTCTGTGTAAATTTACCCATCAAATTGCTCGAACCTCCTGCTTGCGATTGTGCGTGGGCGAGAAGAAAAATAAAGAAAATATAGCAAATCTGAGAAACACTTTGTTTGCTTTTTTTGCAATTTCATCTCAAACATGTGAAAAGTTTTGGTTTCTTTTTCTTTAGGTTTTGTGAACTGCCGTTAGTAGGAACGTCTCACGATTGTTTATTGAATTCTTTGTGAGATGAAGAGTTGTTAGCACCTGTTGATGATGAAAATCGATTATTGAACAGCTTAATTGTGACCTTCTTATTCATAAGCCAATAGCTGTTAGCGATCAGATCAATCAGCTAAGAAGTTTTAATAGACTTGAGTAACCTTGCTTCATGAGATTTAACGAAAAAAGCTTGACGTGCGATATGGAAAAAATAAATTGACACAAATTACTTCAGAACAATAGTACAATCCTTGATTCATCACAAAGTGGGCTTTCAAACGAATGAAAGTTAATCATAAGCTGCTCAAACATATATTTTTTGTCGAGTCATTAAGTGACTAAAACAATGAATCGAAAAATGAAGAATTGAGAACTTTTTCAATCGATCTTGAAAAGTTATGACAAAACGAGGTCGAGCAGAAATCGCGTCACGTCTTGGTTGAAGCTTGCTTGCTTTTACTTTCCGTTGGATTTTAAGATGTTTTATGGAAAAGGTCAATCAACACTCAGGTCACGAAACATTTCAGGGTGATTTATCCAACAATGCATTCTGAAGCAGTTCTGATGATTTTTCTCATCATATCGTGTCTATTCAATCGTGAGAACAAGACTTAAAGAAGTGCTTGTCTGCTACCAGGGCAACGTCTGTTTAATTATAGTGGCCAACCCGATTTCCCAGTGATTTTGGCTTCATTAAGTCTTTATTGCAGAGCACGGCGATGATGAAAACGTCCGTTGGCAACTTGAGCGGATTTTTTATTCCGTGAATATCAATCGATATCTCTTAACTTGCCGCGTGTGCCAAGTCGGAAAACTCGTGCAAGTATTTCCGCCAATTGAATCAACCCTCCAGTACCAAAGCTACATGTGAACGACCGTTTGAGTATACAAAACAACCTTTGCAATTGCCATCCCTGAGTAAACATGATTAAAGACCGACGAAACAAATTGTTCACATCCAACTTTAGTCCACTTTAAGTTGGACCTATGAAAACATATTCCTTTTACAATTGCGGCCGGAGGAACCGTAAAATGAATTAAAATAATACATTTATCTTCTCATTGCTGAACTCAGTACGTGCTTGGAAAGATTTGAGTCTGTTCTGCCTACGAAAATTCAACCCGATCCCATTTAAAATCAATTTCCAAAAGAGAGAAAAAACATTATCAGATGAACTCTTCTATGTTTATGTTATTTTTTTAAATCGTTTTATTGTTCACACTCGCTCACACATATTTAAAGTCGGTGCGGTCTACCCCAAAGAAGAAAAGAAGAACTCTAAGACGATACATAACGCTGAATGTTGAGTCAGCACATCAGCTTTGGAGGCACAAGCAAGCACACACTCGACGGTTTTCCAACGTTTTTGTCAATTCTATTTAAAAACTACAAACGAAGTGACGTATTCACGCGTTTTGCCTTGCCTGTGTGCGCATTGCTTCAACTTTATATTGCTTTTTTGCAGTCGCGAGAAGCAGTAAGCTTTAGACATTCGTTGCGATCGCAAGAAAATCCGCGAAACAGCTAAATTAAGACAAATTTAAAAACAAAAAAATTGGCAAAGACATATTTCGGCGTTTTTAAATTTGCTAAGTGTTGAAAACATAACTCAAAAAACAGGGCAGTTCAGAACATATTGCGCATTATTGTTGATAAAGTGATTGTGATAGAATCTTGTTTAGTGCCGTTTTCAGCATATACATAGGTAGGTTGTAGTGAGTGAATCGATGAAGTTTAAGGCCATTGCCACTTTTACTCAAACGATTGCAATTTGACGCATCTCTGTCGTTTTATCATTTGTTCTCAATCTTTCTCTTCATCGTCTCGCTGAAATCGCAACCAAATAATTCAATTCATCACACCACTGGCACAAAAACCGCATATATTTCAGGTATGCTGTGTGAGAATACATTGAAATTAAGCAACAGCAAAACCAAATGCCTCCCTTTTCCAATAAGCTTACACGGCTAATCCATCTCAGGGACTTATTTTAACTGCATTGAAATTAAATTTTAAAGAGACGTTGTATGTGACGTGAATTCTCGAATCTTTATTTAGGATGGCTCAGTTGGACAGAATTCTTGTTTCAAATTAATCCTCAAGGCATAAATTGATTATGTAAGCTTTGATTAGTGCCTTTGCAAGACTGACGAAATCTAGTTTGTCGAGTTTGGCTCTTGTCAAAAGGCTATTAATTTGAAGCAAAAACTTCCATAGCTAACAACTTTTCATTTGGAATTTGAAAACATCATAGCTAGTGGCTCCAAAAATTCAAAGTTTTTGATTAGCAAAAGTAATTTTGTGATTCTACTTTTTCAAATTCTTTAAAGTTGCAAATTTTTTCTGTTTTTTTTTAAATGTGATTATTTACTTCTTAGGTTATTGAGACTCTTTTGCAACATGTACTTTTTAATTTTAACTTCGGACTGAATCTCAATTACTAACTTAAAAAATATTTAAGACCGGAGATTCATTTTCAAACCCCTATAATGTAGTCGTTGACCCACACTGTCTTTGCTTCTAGTCATTCCTGCTTCACCAAATGAGTTCTAAAATTATCTAGTTTTATCAGCAACAAGGTTTAACGAAATGTTTATCTCAGAAATATTTGCATAGCAGCCCGTTGAGCAGGAAAAAAAGAAAGACGAAAAAGTAGTTTCGGCTGTTGTTGCTGCTGATTTTGGAAACACTCATTTCCTTGTTGCTTTTTTGCTTTCTTAAATAACGACTTCAAGGAAAGATTTGTAGAGAATGCGTGATGTTTGCGAATGATGATTCAGCATGTACATCAACGCATCGCCTTAGTACTTTTAATTTTAGATAAAAAAAAGAATTTCCACGGTTTTTTGAGATCACCACATGAAGGAAAATCACTGAATTGATGATCTCACACCATCGGCAGTCACGATTTTGATTGCTTTCTCATGGAAAATCGTTAAATGTGTGTTTTGGCGCGAAGCCTGTTAGCAGGCTGCTTTGCTAGTATTTTATGAATGCCAAGTCATCAATTCTGTTGATGCTCAAATCATATTCAATTGAAGTTTTTGCGCCGAATTTGGAAAAACTTAAACGCGTCTAGCGTTTCAATCAGCTTCTCTCATCTTCAGTTGCCTCCCCAAAAGTCAATTGAAATGTACGGGATGGTACAAAACGCGACCGACAAAGTTACTGGGCCTTGAGAAGCGTCTGACATTAACAAGACAATGTCTTTGGCGACCTTAAACATTCAAAGCGCGCAGAAAATTCTTTTCGCATGCTACATCGTGGTTTGCAGCTTTATTTAATTTAAATTTAGCGATGAAATTCAGTGCTTCGCCGTGAGAGGAATTCCGTTTGATGATACGGATCCGTACCGAGAGAATTTGAATAATCCAACTATAAACTAAAAATTTCAAGTTTGGACACACATTTTATTTGACGCCTTTCAAGTCTCAAAGTACGAAATCTTACTTAACCGGATGAACATCGTACATAGTGTTTACTAACCAGAAAATGAAATGTTCTCATTAACAGATGTTTTTTTTTCCAAATTTCCATTTTGTCTACAGCAAAAAACTGGAATGATTCCATATGCTGAATTTCATTTAAAACATTCCAAAATGTTTGCATTAATGTTCTTGATAGTTATAAAGTTGCCATAAACTGAACAGCGTATAACCCTTAACAAACCCACTTGATGACCAAAATGATGATGGCATCCAATCAAAAAATTAATTGTAATTAAATACATAAAAAATTAATTAAGAAAACTGCTGACGAGTCAAGATTTGCATTCAGATTGAACCGAGAACAAACTTTTATTATACTCCAGCACGTTCCCAAACAAACCCAAACAAACTCAAACTCTACAAAACGCGGGAATTCCGTAAAAATTAGCATTGAAACAGCACTTTATCGTAGCCCAACCGGCACACATCTTTTCAAACAAGTAATGATGCAAACAATATCAATATTTGACAAATCATCCAGGAAGGTTGACACGTGTTGTAGTGTTGGCGTTCATCTGGAGTTTTATCTAGCACGGAACTGCATGATTGTAAAATATTCTTCGTGTCATTAACATCGTCATTACTTGCTTCAAATAGCAACGATTAATGAAACAATGGTCGCTGTGTAAAAATAAATGCGATCGTCATATTTGTTCACGATTTGACACAGTCTAACTAAAGTGCGAATGAAAAGTTTCAATATTCGCGTTGTTTAGGATGATTGTAGACTTCAAGTCAAATAAAAAATACTTTTCATGTGAATTTCCTTAAACTGAAACTTCTTTAAATATAAGTTTAGTTACCAAAACTTTTCGAACAACGCTCAAAATTGTCCAAGACGGCGTTAAGCAATTTCATTGTCATCTTATGTTGAAAACTGTAGGCACGTCGGTCAACATGACTCACAAATGCTTAATTCGACAGACATTGTGTACCTTATCACAAAAATCGCTAATTGCACAACTGTATGCCGCTTAGTCACTTCCTTTTTAACAAGAAGTTCGTATCAATAATCATCTTTCTTTTCCAGAAAAACACTCATCATGCATTTGAAGCACCTCGTTTTTCTCACGACGTATGTCCTATTAGCTCAGGCTGATGACGTTGATCGCAAAGGTAATAAAGCACGATACGGTATTGTTAAACTATTCCGTTATTTACATTTCAAGTACGTCATCGTCACAATCTTATCGTCGTTGCTTCCCAAAACGCTTCTTTCTACTTCAACTGATGATAAATAAATTAGTAATTGGTAAAGCAGTAAGGAGTCGTTTGAAGCTACCGTCTGTGAATGTTTGAGTGTGATAGAATATAGGAAGTGTTAACTGATGTCATAGACAACTCAAAAGTCTGGATTTTTTTTTGAACGCTTCGTGAACATTAAGATTGACGTTGACTTTAAATAAATCCCACAAAATTGGAGCGGTTTAGTAAACGAGTTCTCTTGTTGATGACAGAATGAACGGCTTGAATTAAACAAATTAATTTCAAAATTTATTTCGTTTCTCGTCATCCACCCATTCCACCCACAAAACCGTATTTCCACTCTTTCCAACTCAATCTCACGAAATCACGCACTTTTCAGAAAACGCCGAATCATACATAACAAAGGAAGCTGCCAAAGAACTAAGAAATAAATTAAAAGCTCGTGGGGTGCAACAGGATGACGACTACGATGAGATCCTGAGACGAATCATCATGAGCGTGCAACAGCCAGCAGATGACTCGAAGCAAATCGTGTTCGAGAAAAAGTATTTCGATTATCTTCCAAATGATTTGGATTCAGAGGATGTAACTGATGAAGATTCAACTCAATTAGTCGAGTATTTCAACCATGCTCTCTCTTCGGAGCACGAAAACCTTCGAGATAATGTGCGACGTGTTAATAGCCGACGACTCAAGAAACGAGACTTGACATCGCAACAGCAGCACAGAGACCGAAGACAAAGTATTTATATAGTTCCTGTTCCTTTAGTTCGCCATTCTCCCTATCCTAATGTTGAATTTTACTTTCCCCATGACCTTCTATCAGCATATCCCAACGCCGATTCCTACCAAAGTAGATCCGGACTCCAGAACATTGCTCCACCCAATCCCAACTATGCTCCCAGTCCGTTTTCACCTCAAAGCAATCCAAACCAACGATTCCATGCACCGTTCAACTTCTACCTGCCTGCACTGCCAGGAAATAAGTAAGATAATAAGCAACGTTAATTGTTGAACCAAAACTACGCATGCCTTTTTTTAAACCAGCAATCCATCGCCCCCTGACAATCCAATAGACGGTTCAGAAGGTCCTATCAATAGAATCACAATGTTTGAAGAAGATGACCTTCCAGTTTGGGCAAGCTTTCCAAAGCAGGTGCCTAACAAGAATCAGGGGTCAGGCTTCAGCTTCAATAATGCTGGCGCAGTTCAAGGTAAATCATAATTGAATCCAATAAATCAATATCACCAGTTTAACAAATCTTCTATTTACAATAGGCCAAACTGGAAATGTTTACAGACGGCCGACGACAAGACCACAATACTACCAAACGACAACGACACAAAGGCCGACAACTCGCAGGCCGAACTTTGTCGATCAAAACGCTCTTGACTTTGACGAGTCCGGAGATCGAAATATTGGAGTCGAAATTGAACTGCCGGTGCAAGACTATGATGGTAAAAATGAACAACTGAAGATTGATTGGAACCTAATGTGATTGACGTGTTTTTCTTTCAATGGTCTTCTCGCAATGCAGAACCTTTAACAACTCGAGCACCACTCAAGAAAGTCAGCAGAAAACCCAATAGACGAGGTAATTTTTTTTGTAGTGTTTCCGCTGCCTAGACAAAATATCGATTGCAAATTGTGGTGTTTTAGTTTAAACTGTTGAAAAAGAAGTGACGTCAAGTTCAAGTTCTTCTGACATGCTTCAATTTTTGAATGCTGTGTTGCTTCTTTTACAACAGTTTGACGCCTAATGTCAATTTTGGAACAAAATCACTGATGCGCGTCGTTTAGTTTCCAGATAAAGTTGGTGTTCGGTGTAACAATGGGCCATGCACACAAATCTTTGGTCTCGCACAAATGCTTACAAATTTTTATATCATATCATAATTCGCATGCATTTAAACATGTTTTTTAAATTTGTTTTATTAAAAGCAACATGTTAGACATGCTGTGTTAGAAGAGAAATGGAATTCCAATCAAAAAATAAACTTTTTTCTCAGTCACATCCACAACGACATCAACAACTGTACGTCCTTTCACGTCGTTGCCTAACCAAGTTCATAATGGCGGCAAGCCAAGCGGAAAAGTTTCACCATGTGTGCTAGCAATAGTAAACTGCTGCAGCAGATACGATACGCAAGTCCGCACGTCGTGCTTTGAGCAATACAGATGCAGCGGCGTGTTTTTCGGAAGGAATCCGTGCTCTGTAGAAGTTAAAGCAGCAGCCTTCCGTGAAGTAGAAAAGTTCTCGAAATGATAACTCAAATAATACGAGAGAATATAATGCAAATCTGTTTCGAAAATCCATTAATGTTATAGCACCCACAATTTCGCAAGCACAAATCACAAAAACTTTAAGTGGAAAAGTATAAAAATAAAATTTCCATTAATATAAGTTCTTTCGTTTTACGAATTCTGTTTAGGACGTTTGAAATAATATTTTGCGGTGGTTTTACGAGCTTCAGCTGATTAACTTAGTAATTAACATTGCACTGCCTTGCTGGAGCGTGACAAATTATGTCGGCTTCAGATCATGCCGGCTGAAGGGATTCCCAAATGGATTTCTGTTCCCTGGGTTCATGTGGATGCGTGTATAGGTGTCGAGCGGAAGTATGAACGTTAAGGATTCCTTTCGAACATATAAAAATTATGGCACATTGAGTTTTGGGCTGCAGATTTATGAAATTTATGAAATTTTGGCCTTTTCATGTAAATTTATACATAAATTAAAAAAAAATATATTATCATACGTAACTTGATGGCAGCATCGATGTAATGACAAAGCTGTATTATATACAATTCTTAGGCCTTAAACATTAATTTAAACTGTGCAGAATGATAGATCTGGTAAAGTATTTAAGGTTTCATTAAAACTTCAATCGAGAGCTATAATTACAAGAACATTTTGCTTGAATTTCATGCCATAGATTTCTGTTTTGCGGTTAAAATGTTTCACTTATCACATGACACTGTCATTGAGTCAAAATTTCCGTTGTTAAGCAGTAAAAACCACTACAAACCCTATTTCTGAAAAGATTTCAACACGCTGCTTTCAAAATTGAACTCACCGCAAAGTGAACTTTAGTTCGTCATCATCAACAAGTTTCACTCTCTTCTCACCCCAAAAATAACCGATTGTGAAACTCTCAACAAGTAAAACTTTGCTTAACGGGATAGTTGGGCACTCACCATCTGATGAGCGATGACTGATACCTCTCTTGATTTCGTGTTTACCCATTGCTGATTGTTCTAAACTGTTTTGTGAAACTAATTGTGACGACTCTTTTTTACTGGTACTGCTTGGTGACGAGTCTTTTTGTGGAATATGTTGTGGCTGCTCAGGAGTTTTCTTGAAGTTTCGTCGCAATTTTGTTCGAAAGCCTCTGAGCGGTGGATAAGCACCGTTATAAGCAGGATACTGCAAAAGGATAAGTTAAGTCTGATATGGACTTTGCTTTGACTATTACGAACCTATCGACCACTTTAAGAGAATAAAAACATGAATTATTGATCGTCGTGAATACATTGTAATGCCTGGGAAACTTACCTAATGCGAACCCATCCTCGATTATTTTCATTGTTATTGTACCAAATACCTGAAAGCAAAACAAGATTGTTCAAAAATGTGTTGTTATCGATCAAAGAAAGAAATTTGACTTGGAAATTGCAAAGAACCTCGATTTAAACGTAAACAAGAACTTTAAAGGCTGACCAAAAAGGTATTGTCAATCAAATCAACAGATTTTAGGGGTGAGAAAACGGTTCAAAGCAAACCATTAACATTTTTTGTCACCTTTTTAAATTTTCCAGAATGAAAATGAATGACTTGAATTACATTAAAGTCTTTTTACGGTTGAAATATTGCAAACTGGGCTACCCTGTTGCATTATTTTAAAATAAATTTTCAAGAATCTCATCAATAATTCCGAGTTTTTGTTGAAGGAAAACATTTGATTGAGAAAACATTGAGATTTTCCATGAAATTTCTTTAGATTTTGTTGTCAGAATAACATTAATTTTACTGAGCATCAGCCCAACCTGGGGAATTGAATGAGAAATTTTATTAATCACTGTAACTTCATACTAAATTTCTGTTCTACAAAGCCCTTGGTGACTACCACTCTAATTACAAAATTCGATTGAAAACAGTAATTAGGAGCAGTAACAGGTGAAAATAATGGAACTTTGACTTCAAATCTATTTTCGACAATCAAGTGCTGTTATCGATGCTGAAAACTGGTTGAAATCGTTCAATTTCTTATTGATTTCTAATTTCACATTGTTTTCTGCTTGGCGCTTCATTGGGAATGAAAACATGTTGAGAAATTGATTTTTCTTCTGTTACAGTTTATAACTTGAGCGTTGACACTAAAACAATTATTGAGCGTAATACGCTAGATATAAATGATAGAGATATTTTTTCTGTTGTTTACGATTTTTTCTTTTTCGCGTGAGTTTATCTCGTGTGCGCCTCATACACGTTATATAATGAAAAAATATTTGTCCTTGAAGAGAATACTTGATGAGAGTCAAAAGAAAATTAATTCTTGTGGTTCCTTGAGGCGCGTAGTTGTAACATACATAAAATGAGAGGCAATAAAACTACGAAACATTCACAGGCAGCGTCTTGACGATATTTTATAAATAGCCTAAGTCTTGATTTCAGTTATAACAGACAGAAAAAATGGCACAGCAACATGAAATAAATTGAAATAGACTAATTAAGTAAGTATTTTTTTATCAGATTTGTCCTTAAGAATGCTTTTCTCAGTCAGGCTTGTAAAAGATGGTACTGAAGAACGGAAGAAGTCATGGCACACACAACCGAATGATAAGAGCGTAAATTTCTGGTCGCATCCATGCGAATGGAGTAAGAAGGAAAATCAGCAAAGAAAAAACGCTCTACTCAGTGTGAAATTATCTTCACTCAGCTTAAGCAGACTTGTGTTTTTTGAACTATAATGGGAATATCGCAATGAAAATGGAAGCTTGAATTTTCTAATATTTTTATTTTCACTTTTCTCTTTAGCTGCTTTTCTCTCACTCGCTCCTTTTTCTCTCGCTACACAGAACATTTTATCAAATCAGCAGCTTTAACTTATCTATACCCTCCTTAAGCCAAAACTTTCACCCAAGAAGAAAACATTTTTCCAACTAATTACTCACTAATCATCTTTTAAACGAATATCCTTGAAATCCTTTCTCCTGTTGAAAATCGAGAAAACTAAATTATCCAGTGCTGAAGCAACCTTTTCTTGTGTATCACCACAGATATTTGAGGCAGAATTATCTTATTGTGTCACTTCTTTTACCCCAAGCCTCTACTTGTTCACTTATGAATTTTAAATGTTTCCCAAAGCACGAATTTTCGATGCTGTAATAACACTTTCGATATAAAAATATGCAAATTAATGTTACAACTTTAGGCTAAAGCCAAAAAAAATCTCAACGTCGAATTGTATAAAACGGTCTTTTCTCGACAACCGCTCTCCACTGAATATGATTTCCAGCTTTATCTCTCGACTCTTTGCCGTCTCTCATCACATCGGTGATGCTTTTGGCAAATTTCGGAGAAGCTTTTTCGTGGAAATCACTTCAAAACAAGGATGTTCTGAGCTTTCTGGAAAATTCACACGAGAAAGCTTTTTTGTTTAGGGTTTGTGCCTTCGGAAAGTGAAATTCTATGAGAAAATCTGTTGAAATAAGATGTCGTTGCGTTTCTAAAAAATTTCAAAATAGG
>JPYR01000114.1:125982-136227 GCA_000775305.1 Belgica antarctica | reverse complement strand
CGGTTAACATGTTTTACTCAAGCCTGAATAAAGTCATAAGAATCAAAAAAAACAACATCTGTGTTAGTTTAATTTAAGTCAAAACTTCCAGCTTGTTATGATCCTTGTTTACACTTTGCAAAAAAAAAGTCAAATGCTTCGTTTTTATTTTCCAGTTTTTCTTTTATTAAGTTAATCGCTACCATTCATTGACATTTAGTATTTACAAAAGAAAAACGTTATGATTTATTTTCAAAAACGATTTAATCAAATGGAGAACTTACAATGTAACCAAAAATTTGCTTGTTTTTCGTTGAAACAAAGAAGTAGAAATTGTTATTTCATTAAATTAGTAGATTAATTGAACAATCAGAGCTGTCTTAATCAAACTAAGAGCAAACTTAACAAGTGGCACCAGTTTATTTTATCATCGTCAGAATAATAGCTTAAATTTATGTCAAGAATTTACACAGTTTTTGTTTCAAAGAGATTTTAAAAAGACTACTTTTAATCTTTCCGAGTAAACATTGCTACGTCATGACTTAATGACTAAATTTATTGCATTATCAATTTAATTTTAATTTTTTTGAAGTTTTTGAACATTTATTCTTAAATATCAATCGACTTCTAAGTTCAACAAACTACATATTTAATCGAGCAAACTATTTCAATTACTTTATTTACAACTTTATTATTGACCCAAGTCAAACTTAAAAAGTGAAAAAGACAAAAACAACAAGGACTGAACATTTTTAAAAAATAAAATCACAATAATTCATATATAAACTAACCACAATTTAGGCAACCACAAAGCTGTAAACTTTTTCTCAGGTTTTAAATGTATCAATGGTTAAAGATTTTTCTACTAAAATGCTACGTATTTTGTAAAGCATAGTTGTGAATTTATTAAATGAAGTTTTATTTTGTTTCTAAAACTATGAAACTAAAGTGTGGCCACCTTTATTGAAGGAAGCTAAACTTTATGCGCGGAAAACTTAACAAACAATATCAGAACTTAAAACATAGTGATGCAGTTAACGGACCCAAAATGATAAATTTGGGAGAAATTTTTAAGTTGAACACTTTTATAAAATCTTCAAAGTTATTATTGCATTTTCAAAACGAAAGAAACGAAATTAAATCAAACAACTTTTTATGGAATGGATCCTCACGATGAAAGCATTTAAAATTAAGAATAATTTGTGTGGTGTCTCTTTTGAACAATCTTTCGAACGCTCTCGCACTGAAACCTGAGATCAAACAAAAAGTAAGAACGATTCATTCAATGCTTAGCATTTTTCTTAAACTTCATCTTCAAATAATTTTTTGTAGAAACTTAAAAGACTCAAAAGTTGTTTAACATTTTATTCGAGCAAAAATGTATCGTTAGATATCTGGAGAAAACACATTTAACTACCCTTTTCTGTTTCAAAAAGATTTAAAATTAAACTAGATCGTAGCTTTCTTGTCCTTTCTTGACTTCCATGTTACAAAACTGTTTTTTTTTGTTTTCTTTTGATGACACTTAGCTTACACCTCTCCGTATTGAAACCATTTGTTAACAGCCATCTAAAAAGATTGGAAAAAGGGTTAGAGATTAGCGGCAAGATGTTTGTCGATTAATCAAATAGACCAGAAGCAACTTTACTTCGTGATAAACTTTGGATTGAATGAAATTATTACAAAAAATTCGTATCAACAGTAAAGTTGTCTCGGGTAATCCAATAAGACAAAGTTTATAAAACCAAAGTATTAAAAAAGAATTTGGTTGTTTACACGAAGGAAATTGAGAAAACGCAACAAAATTAATGAATAAAAGATTCCTCAAATACCTTAATGAACTTGGGCACCCCACGAGGGTGTATTTGTCCGATGTGAATCAGGTTCACGATACTGACCGTGAGGGGCTGCTGGTTGCTGTGCATTAGTCTCACTCCCGTTCAACGGATCTGTCATTTCGTCCTGGTTGTTATTGTTTTGAAAGTTGAAGTCAAGTGGCCCGTAAGAAAGCTCGTGTTTAATAACCTGAAGAAGGCAAAAAATTTATATCAAAAATATGATTGATTAAGTCTCGATGATTAATAGCCTCACCTCTTCGACGTTGCAATCGAGGCCACCTTGAAAGGACTCCAAATTCAAACTTAAGTCATCCAAATTTGTTTGATTGTTTAATGTTGTCTAAAGGCAGGCGCGGTAAAAAGAAAATAATTAATTACATCCAACCGGAATTGTGTCTATGAAGTGCCGTTGTTCGACGTACCTCTCGCGTATTGTTCTGCAGTAAATGGATAAACTGGCCCATTAGAGTTTGTGGGATGTTATCTGGAGTGGAAAGATACAAAGTATTAAAATGTCGTTCTTTTTTTTATCCTTGAACTGATTGGAATGTAAGGAAAACCTGAACAGAATCGGTTTTTAACTTACTTCCGATATGTGTCGTAAGATTTTGTGTACTGTTGGGAGGCGGACTGTTTGATGATGGCCTAGGGAGTCGATTCTGGTTCATAAGCATCGAGTAGTCAGGTGACGGCTCGCTGTATGATGGCGACATGCCTGTGGCAGATCCTGGTGACATACTCTGTAAATATTCATAGAGTTAATAACCGCGACACGATTTGAATTTTCAGCGCAACGAACCTCCCGTGTGTTACTCTGCAGTAAGTGGATGGCTTGGGGTGACTGCTTCAAGCCATATGTTGATGCCATTGTTGAGTGCATGGGGTATTGCTGATAAGGAGGTGGTGGGAGAACAGCAGTACTGAATCTACTCCATCCGTACGATCAGTTGGTGGCAATGAGAAGAGGGAAAAACAAAAAAATAAGATTAACTTTGGACAATTTAAGAAAACTTGAGGCTGAAATGAGAACATGTTTTTAAATCAACCTCTGTGTATAATTTTGTATCAAAAAGTTCTATTTGATGCACGGTTAGATGGGTTTAAAACAGACATGCTTGAGTTAAAATGGATTATTGCTCAACTATTCTACTTGAATATTTGATATATTTCATAAAAACTGCTGAAGATGCAACATGCAATAAAATTGAAGGAGTCTTCAAAGTGAACGAAAAATTCCAAATGAAACTGTTTGCAATAAAACATATTTGCTGAAATAATCTCTTAAGTCGTTCAAGTCGGTAAGTCTGCACTCATTCGTTTTTAAAAGAAACTATTCCCGTCGAATGCTGGTAAATCCATTTGTCAGTAAGGTTTATTATAGTATGAGATGATTAGTGATGGTGAAATGTGAAGAATTTTGTGTTTCATACTGACCCTTGGCTAAACAAATCATTTTGCAGTGTCAACTCATCGGCGAGTGTTCCCGCCAAGTCTTCTAATATCGAGTTTGGTGTCTCATCTCCGATGGTAGTGTCGTCATCGCCTATAAATTCATAATTGTTCCAATCGTTCTCAAGCGCTAAAGACGGAATCGGACTAAGTCTCCCCACGGAACTCGCATTTGAACTCGCTCGTTGACGAAAATCGGGTGATAATTGGAAATTTCCACTTCATTATCGTTAACAAGAAAGTTTTCGTGATGATAATAAAATTAAATTTTTGCAAAACGGCACATCATAAAATTAAAATAAAAGAAAAAAGAAAAACTTAGGAAGGTTGAAACAAAATATTTGCTGTAAATAATTTGTCTGTATGGTTGCAGAAATTCTATTAACAACTTTAACTAAGATTCACTTCTACTAATTTGCATTGAATACTTTAATTAGAATAATCTCAATAAACACAGTCAAAGCTTAGAGATTACAAGAAGAACTTGAATGCTGCTAGTTTAGTTTCATGGAGATAAGGACGATTGCAATTTGTATTTTGATGCTTTTATCTATTTCGAAATTAAAAGATTTTATTGCTTGGTAACAAAAATATCAAAGAATCTTTGATTTCGAAGCACTGAACACCTTTTTGAAAGCATTACTTCACGTCCTTTTTTAGTTTTTGACGCGTCCCGATCTCCATTAGCACTACAGTTTCGAACGCTTTGCAAGCTACTTTGTAATTGCGTCATAATGTTGATAGATACCTATGCAAAGGACTCTCGGGGAAGAGATCAAGTCCCTCGCTAACACTGCTGCCAGGCGACGAGTTGACATCATTCAGCGCGCCAGTCACATCTAAAGCACGACGAAGTAAATTAAAATGACTTGAGGCGTTACGAGGAAGAATAGAAGCGAAAATCTCACTTGTTATCACTCCATTCCGCATTTGCTCGACACGTTTCTTGACTCGCCCACGTCTTTTCTCAAACTTAGACGTTTCCATGGATGCCGCTCGTCTTCGTACGGATTTACCGGGCTTGGCATCAGGATTTAGCATCCACCACGATGACTTGCCAGTTCCTTCGTTTTGTACTCTCATGAATCGATTGTGTAGTGACAAATTGTGACGAATGGAATTCTGTAACGATGCCATGAAATAAATATCGGTGATGATGTGTATAAAAAATCAATTTCACTCAGGCCATGAAAATTCATGACTTCATAATTCTATGCCATGGGAACGCTCTGACGAGAAAAGTGTTAAACGACGTTTCACGATTTGGAACATTTCTGAATTAAACTTGATAGCCGCTTTAAGAATATAAAATTTTAAACTCATCAGATCGTCCCCATAGCTTCCTTTATAGTAGTCTTAAGACATAATTTTTTATGTCGTCGTTTGAAGTGAACGAAATTATGAATAGAAATTGGTGCTTGTCAAAAAAGTTGATGGTTACAACTTTTATTTTATTTTTATGACTTTGTTCCTATCCACGTCATCTCAAAAATTAATCAATGATGTGTAAATAAATTTAATACAATAAGGGCGATTTTTAAGCATTTAAGTGAAATTTTGTCAACATTGCAGGCGTCGCGCGGAAGATGAGACAATAAATGAATAATTAATGAGATTTGAGTTTTTTTCATGCAGAATAAAGTCATAAACTTTCAGGGCTCTTTGCGCAACCCGCACCGCTGTCATAAAGCATATACGTTTGTGACTCTCTGAACGAGAAACTTTTAAAGTTTTCGTGTTCTATACGATAACGAAAAAATATGTAAAAGAAATTTAGAAGATGCGGCGCCGGTTGATCGTTGGAAGACGCTCCTTCATTCCCTTTGCCTTAAATTTATGTAAAAGTCTGCGAAAGTTTTTTTTTCAGCAAAGTTTTGAGCTATCAAAGTAAATTAAGAATGTTAACTGCCCATTTTGAGAAACTTTTTATCTTGCTTTGTGATATCTCGTGTTGCTTGATGACTTTAGTCTCTTATCATATTGTTGGTAAGGATTTATAAGCAGACGAAATGAAATTCATCCAAGGCAAAACTATGTAGAACGAAGAAGAATATTCATCGAGTTAAAACACTAAATTACTTTGGCTTGCATTGCAATGAGGAGTGGATTTGCACATTTCTAGGAATATTGCTTATCAAAACTGATACAACTCATCTTGTAATTTGAATATTAGCATTCCTGTTTGCAGTTCAGCATATTACAAAGTTTATATTTTGCAGAACTTATTTACATTTTAAGTAAATCTATCAGAAAATCAAATTTAATCCAAATTTGATAGGAATTTAAATTGGAATTTGAGTGACTGAATGGCCTTGTGCAAAGCGCGTTTTGAATAAATTTCAAATCGTATATTTGCGAGCGTGTTTATTGTGAGTCAATAAAAAATTGTGGTGTAGTGGATTGTGTGAAGCAGGCTTACACTTCACTATCGCGTGAGTTTTACGCATTTACGCTGGTGTTGAATTAAAGCTTCAGAATTTTCCACACTGCTGCTTATTTCAACAGCAAAAAATCGTTTAACTAAAGCATAAACAGTTGTCGAAAAACTGGAAAACCCCTTAAACATAGTGCGCAATACATGGAAGCTGTATATACTTCGGTACATATTTTCCACTCTATTTACATTCGACTATTGGTACCTACATTTTCCTGTCTGATACCTTTCTCCCCAATGTCATAGAATTTTAAAAGTTTGGCGCCATTTAGACTCTTTGGTGAGAATTATATTCAGATTCCAGTTAATTTATCATTTTCGTTTTGAAAGCAGAGAAAAGTTTTTTCCAGAGATAGTTTTCGTCTGTAAAAAGGATAAAAGCAAAGGAGGGAAGAACTTGAAGGCAGATAGAAGAAAAATCTGTGAAATCATCAGCTCCAGCAAATTAGAACAGACACTTTGAACCTTTTGCTGATTTTTGAAGTGTCATAATTGCACCCATTTCACGTGCAATTAGCCTCAAATTACATTTTCTTGGTGACAAATTGCACAAACTGGTTGAAGTGAAATGTTCAGATGCACGTTATCCCTTTGATGTTTTAAATTTGCTCAACATTATTTATCTGCACTTAAAATTCATGTAAACAATGACTGTTGGAGAACAAAAACGCTCAGAACCGCGTGAAACCAGATCCAAAGATAACAAATGTGCCGATATTTGTTCAAATACTCTTCCACAATTTTAAATTTGATGCAGATACAAGCAGATACTCAAATACAGTTAAAGTAAAAAGATGCCAATGACGCATTTTGGCGGTGTTGTCAAAACCAAAGCAAATTTATAATCCACACTTATTCAGGATTGACATTTCTTATAAAGTTTCATAAATAAATAAATCGGATTAAACCGAACAGTTTAGTAGTCGCGCTTTTTTAAAAGATTTTAGCAGTGAAGCAGCATTTCTCGCTGTAAACAAAGTTCTATGATTGAGTTTCATGGTATTTATTTCATTAAAAGTTTTTAACTACTAGTAATAAAATTTCTTAACACAACATAAATCTTCAGAAAAAACATATCTTCAGGTTGTGTGATTTCCAAAACACTGAAACAACAGTGCTTAAGAGATTGCAGTTAATCAAATACTTTTTATTATCATTAACAAATAAATAAATTTAGAAAATCTTTAAAATGATTTTGTGTCATAACATTTCTTAAAGTGCACATTTTTATTAAAACTTTGTGATAGAACATTCCAAAACTAGTCAACTCATGTGCAAGATTTTATTAATATCAGTGAATTGCGTTCATAAGACAGAACAAAAGAAATGGATATTGAAAATCAATAATTATTTCTCCACTTTGCTCAAACATCTTCATTAAAGTAATTTCTTTTCGTTTGTTTTTGCAGTGTCATTACTCGAGTTATTGTCGTAAATTGTGAGGAGGGGTCTGGCTGTCTTCGTTCCTTGCGGAAATAGTCAAGCATCGAGTGAAGACGATTCGGAAAGTCCTAACACATTGAATTTTATTTCTTGCTTGAGAAAATGAAGAATTAAAGCGAATCCGGAGGGAAACGTAACGACCGATACGTAAATAGGCAAGCGGTCGAAAGATCTTTTCCAACTGGATAAGTTTTTGTGGCAATTTTTATCGTACCTAATGTTATGACAGTTTTTCGTCGAGAGATGAAGCAGTTAGAGTTATCAAATGTAATAAATGCTAATAAAAATTGACATAGCATTTGCTCCCTATCAGCTTTTGTTGCAAAGTTGCAGCAGATAAGAAGAGAAAACTAATTTTAGGATTTTCGCCCCCGCAAGATCTTGTTCTTCAGTAAATCAATATTGGAAATGAGTTCAAGTTGCTTGATTGCACAAAAAATCTGTCTCATTCACAAAACACAATCTAAGAATACTTCCCAAGCTAAGAACGTTGATTACACTCGGTATCGAAGGTAGTAAAATAATTTGCTGTTATAAGCATTCACTTTTCTGCATTCTGAATTACACCTCTAATGATAATAATTTACTTTTTGAAGAGTTAATGTCTCCTTCGAACCAACGTCCCTAACCAAACGCATAATTAAAATCTGTATTTCTAACGTTCCATGAATCAAGTCAAAAGTGGTGCAAATTTAAAAGGAATAATGAATTGATGGGCATTTAGTTTTAATTAATACTTTTTCCATATGGATTGATGTGCCTGTTGATGATAAAGACTGTTGGCAAATCAAGTGGAAGCGTCGAATGTACAAAAAGAATCAGCGAATGGGAAAATGTCGTTTTTTGGTTGTGTGTGCAGACATAGAGACGAAAGGGCGAGAAATGGATGCAAGATGGATTGAAGAGTGAACAATAAATCAGAGGGGATTTGACGCAATTAGGTGTATCGGCGTCTGAATGTTCAATTTTTCACTTAAACTTCAATGTTTTACACTCTTTTGTATGACCATTTGATTGAGATTAATTGACAACTTCAGCGTTCGGATCCGAATAAAATTTGTTTCAATTAATGGGCAAGCTTAGCCTTCCGAAAAACTCTTCCGCTCACCATCTCACTCTCCAGTAGATGTTTTAGATCTATTCTATGCTCGAAATCCATTCATTTCCTATACATGCTGTTTTTCTTATTGACAAATGACAATCATTTCGGCTACACTCTGATATAACCTTTTTAATTTGACGGCACCAAGGCCAACCCTAGCAAGCCCAGAAGCAAAGGTTTTTGATCGATGGAATTCCCTTTTGATTTATTCTTGTTAGACTTCCGTTCAGTTTGCGTTATGTCGGCACTAATTTGTTGATTTTACCAAGGTCAATTACAAACGTGAGTAAACGTTTCGGAATTCTGTCTTCTGCACGCGTCAGATGGCATTGGAGCCAAAAATCTTCCAAAAAGCAATAAATCGCTTATTTTGTGATTGCAGCCAGCAAAAAATGTTGAACTCGACTGTTAAAAATCAAATCACACAATTGAACAAACGATTTCTGAATGAAATCGAATCATTCTTGAAAGCCACTTTGATTTTTTCTTCTTTTTTTCATAAGTTGACCTTTGTGAATCAAGGTTCAATGTGTACGTCTTATCACAGTGCTTTTTACTTCATTTCAACGACGATTACAAAACTAGCAGTATTTGCACAACTTGTTATCATCAAATAAAAGTCAACATCATCAGTTTCCGAAGAATTCAATCTTTATTCGACGCCAGCTCCAGCCAGTTCACCTTCACTATGAAACACAAAAGCTTTACAACTTCTACAAAAGCAGAAGATACTTCCGAGCGCGTTTTTCGTTCAAAATCATTGATCTTTGATTCTAATATCAAAGTTTACAATATGACGCCGAAAATATTACTTCGATAGTTACAAAAGAGTTGTAAAATTACCGCTCGCACTAACATAATTTAATATCAACTCGAAAAACCGGTTGAATGAGTTTATCCCACTTGTTCGTGTGCGCCGCGAGAGATTTTGCTTATGAGCTAATTAGTCAAGAGATCATTTGACCATCGTAGCCGTCTATATGAGTCATAGACGAAACCATCTGAATAAAAAGCCTTGAATTGCAAAGAAACGACGATTGTTTGATCAGCTTTTCTGGCTTGATGAAATATTTACGGAGTATTATATTTTGCGCATGATAACGATTGTTGATCAAGAGAACTATGATTGAAGGACTAAATTAAAAGGATGTAACTCACTTTCCATCCAGCGCTGCTGTTTGAGTCACCTTTGTCTTTGAAGTAAGGGACGTTTTGAACCATCCACTCGTAAATTTGACTTAATGTTAACCTATTGTCTGATGCTGAGCTGATTGCTTTCGTTATAAGATCTGCATACGACAAGTTGCCCCATGCATTCCGTCTCGAAGAGTTCTTTTTCGACACTGCCGATCCGGATGTTGGAGTAGGGGGAATTCCTATAAAATGAAGCAATCAAAAGTTAGCGACAATCAAAAAGCGTAGCTAATACGAAGAATAAAGAAAAACTCTGGTGCCCAAGACACTCAAATGCTGTCTCAATGACGCTGCCATTCGACGACCTTGAACGTCGCCTTAGTATTTTCATTAGACGCTGAGCGTTGAGTGGCGCCCGAAAACTCTTATATCTAGCAATTAATTAACCTGTCTTTAAATAGCTCACTATAAATATTTCCGCCAATACGATCGAAATTAATTCCCGTGCTACTGTTTCATACTTGCAACCAAAACCATGTTGTTGCTTGCACTCGGCATTTTCACATTTGTCGGCGCTAAAAAGTTTGATAGTAAACACAAAACACACTGTTTTGTTTACAAACTGTATGCAATTTATCGGTCGAACTATTTTTGGGATCTGGGTCGAACAAAGATGCTAACGAAGAATGACATTGTTGTTTCCATGCGATCATTTTGATGCAGGTTCTGATGTTTGTCGCAGAACAATATTTGATAAAATTGAACTTTAAGAGAGCCCAACAGATGTTTGTTCGTCGCTAAGAAGAAAACTTTGAAATTCAGATTTCCATTTAAATCATTTTGTGATCAACGAATTCAACCTCATT
>JPYR01000114.1:99570-125918 GCA_000775305.1 Belgica antarctica | reverse complement strand
AGTCAGCCAGTCAGTCAGCCAGTCAGTCAGTTTGTCACGGAAACTTCCAAGCCTGTGAGGAAACACATATATTGAACTGATAAGATGTTCATATCGCGTATTTTTCAGACAGACGCTTAAACTGGTTGCTTGAAAATTTCGAGATCTCGGTTGGCACACATTCTTGTCTGTTGTAGGCCCGAAGTGCGTATTTTCTTCTTCGAATTGAGCTCTATACAACTCGTTCTTAAGATCTGTGTGTGCGTTTCATGCTGAGATTAGAGTAAAACATTCAGTGAAGTGTTTTATTAAATTTCACATACGATTGTTTTGATTCGACTGACGAGTGAAGAACTTTGCTCGAAACAATCGTTTTGTTTGAGTGGTGTTTTTGTTTTAAAACTATTGGAAATCTTTATTTCTCCTGTAAGTTCACCTCAACTTTTTGATAATTATTAATTATGTCGTAGGACTGCGGGAATACAATCACAACAGAAGAAACCTGAATTTAGATCAAAATAAACTTTCCTAATCGTATATTTCGTGTGATGCATGAAGCTGAATAAGATCCGCTTAGTATATCACTAGAATTTTCTACCAAGCGAGAAACTTACCGGAAAGTGATTGCTGATTACTGGACTGGGCTGTATTTTCGGTGTCATCACTGGGTTCCACGAAATTCTCCGGCCTTGGCAGTGGCCATGTGTTGGAACGAGCTCGAATTTGTGGCTCAAAAGCACCCTCGTGCAGCTCTGCTAGAGAGTCCATTTGGTCACTCGATAATCCGTCCAGAACTGGCGGTGATGGCCATGGATCGTTAAAAGAGTCCATTATCTCAGAATATTTTTTCTCTTTTTATTATTAAAATCACTCGCCAATTGAAAAGTTCTTGACTGGTTTTTAACAAGTTCAGGAATCTTAATTCCCAGTTGCACTTCTTGATTATTAAAATCTTTTATTGGCACGTGTCGCGAGTATTCTTGTCCTTATCAGCAGGTTGTTTATTTTTTACAGCCTTGGTTTACTTATCTGCGACTTTTTTAATACAATAAACTGGAAATTTCTCGCTCACGGGTTCACTTTTCACTAATTAATTCCTACAAGGAAACGGGAAAGGTTCCTGATTAATCTTTGCACTTGCACCTCTGGCGACTCAAATCAGAACGGTTGGTATCATCGCTTCACAAAATCGGCAGTTGGAGGTTCGACTTAAGTTGGTCCGATTCGTTATCGGTAGTTGAAAACTGTTTAAAACAAAGCTAAATGGCTTTCGATCTTTCTCTCACTTTGTTCTTTTTCGAGCGGCCGCTATTATAAAGCGTGCAAACCGAGTGAATTTTAAGACGTAATTCACATCTCTGTACTCCACATATACACCGTCAATTTATCTCTTGAATGTTTTTACTACACATTGCGATACTTTTCTTCTTTTTTCGTTTCAAATTTACAAAGCTCTTGACCAACACCAGCAAGTGTTGATGTCGACAAAACTTTTTTGTTAGTTTTCGATCTCAAAAATTTTATTCGCACATTTCGGTGTAAAACGTGAAATCTTCGAAAATTAAATATTTTTTAGAGCTCTTGTTGATTTTTAGCTGCCTCTTTGCAATGCTACCTATATTGACACGTGATTTTATGAATTCGATTAGTTTTCTTGTTGTTTAGAATTTCAGAGAAGCTTTCAGAGCAAACACGCATTTGAATAGCAAAACTCATGATTGCTTAAACATTATTTCAGCTTCTTTTTACTTGGATTCTCACAAATCAACGCGAGGTTTCGATCTCAATTCGTATCTGCTGCGTAATTTTGTTTTGAATTGGGTCTATTTGGAACGTTTTCCTAGCGTTGTCCAATTAAGCAGATTTAAATGTATTCCCTTTATTGATTCGAGAGCTCAATCCATTCAATTATGTTCATTCATTATCAGCACAGCCACTTCACTTCACAATATAAACAGGGCAAGAAAGAAAGAAACAGAAACTATGGAACACATCATAAACTTGCACGATATTCTGACTTTTTGATAATGATAAGCGAGCGTATTTTTCCTGCGATCGTGTTCGAATGTACTCCACAATATGAATGTACATTAGATAATCACAAATGAGCGGCAACACACAGAGAGATTCAAACATGTGTGGTTAAACTTTAATTAATCTCAAATTTGGCTAAATATTTCTCGACAAGTAGTGAAAGCTTTAGGGATGCAAAGAAGATCGACGACAACTCGTGCGAAATGCCTGTTTTGAAAGCTTGGTGAGTTCAGCCAAACAGGAATTTCAATGACTCGCGGTTTTTTTCCTCAAACATCATTAATTCATATTACCACCACTGTCACAACGAGCTATTTTTAACAAAAAAATTATAAAAACTTTTTTCGGTGCTGAGGTGGCCAATGCGCCGAGAGAGATATTCATTCGGCGTTTTTCTTCAATTTCGATTTGCTGTGTGATTCTCCTTCGTTTTGCAAAAACACGATCTGAGAAGGTGCCAACATTTGATCTTGAAAGAATTCAAGCGTTTGTCTTCGCGCGTGTTGCATACACCGACAGTTTCTCTTTTCATTAGTTTTAAATCGAAACTCCCCAACTTCCAACTTTGTGCTGTCATTGAAGTTGCCGTACGCAACTTTATTATTGCGACGAACGTTTCTAAATTAACAAAAAATATTTTTTGAAGTTCTGATCATGAACGCGCGTGGTGATTAAGTTTTTTTCTGTGCGAACGGGCAGAGATAATGTGTGAATTACTTTTTTTTTCTTCAAAACCGAGAGGAATTTCGTACTGCGATGTACAGTCTGCCGGATTTGAAACTTGACTGAAGGTTTTTCTTCTCGTTCAGCGTTTCGAATATGATAGATAGAAGTGGGGAAATCGACAACGCGTGCCTGTGGATGTATATAAAACGTGTTGATATTCTTTTGCGCCGTTGTGTGCGCTCTACGATCCCCCAGAACGTGATTGTGTCGCTGAGTGTGCGACAGTGAAGCTTGTTGAATCTTCGAATTTTCGCTTATTTATTATGTTCTCCAATCTAAAGCAAAAGAAAAAGATTGGGTTCTTGTGTGTTTATCAATTTGCCTCTCTCAAAGCTACTGTCTCCGATTCACGCAAACCTGCTTTCGTAGACTCAAAACTTTTGTGCAAAGCTCTTCTCTGGCAAAGCTTTATTTCCTCGTCAACGATGTCACATTTTTGAAAAAATAGTTAAGAAAACAACTATCCACGTGACTAATCGTTTTCGATGCCTACGATAGTTATCTAAATACAAGAAGTGTTGTTAATTAAGATTTATTTTTTGCAATTTTTGGTTGTCAACGGTAAAGCAAGCTGAGACAAAAAGTTTTCTTATAAATTCTGCATAACTTAGCATAAAATAATTACTCCATCGTAGATAGTTTGATTCCATTTGTTAAAACTCAACAAGTGTCAACAATCGACACATGATTCTCAATGCGAAAATACAAAATCAAAACAAATAAACTTTTTATACCCATTCAATTTGTTGCTGGAAAATTTTCTACCAATGAAAGCACAAATTTAAAATGTTCACTTATTGATGTTATCCGAAAAGAAGTATTTAATGTTACATTGATAAAGCATTCCGAGGAGAGAGTGAGAACAAAAAATATGAAGAAATCAATCGTTCATGATATTTTTAGATCAGTTTTATTTATATCAACGAAAACATCGTGATATTTTTCTTTTTAATTGGAAATTATCAGAACTATTAAAGTTTCATTAAAACTTAACACCTAATGATGAAGATCTCACTTCGTTTTATAATCCATACGCTGTAACTGAATTTTAATTCTAAAATCTTTGAATAGCAATCAAGAACTTCAGCTTCTTTCAATCAAACGGATAAAGTTTCATAAAGTAATGTTTTTCTATTGAGTGCGAAACGATAACAGATGACAGAAAAGATTCAGACATTAAACCTACGCTTTATAAAATTAAAACATCAGCAAGAGCGTGGTTGTCAAAACGAAAAGCTGATACCAAAAGAAAAAGTTGATCGGCAAACATTCAGGAAATTCAAATTAAAAAGGTAAATTCTTAAACAAACACACGAGTTTTCTCCTAAATTTGGCGGCCTTCGCCTTTCTTTCTGAGAAAGTAGATAAGGACAAATTTCAATCGTCTCTGATTGGTTTGTTGAAAATGTTCCTTTTTTATTTCCTTTCGTGCAGCTCCTTTTCCCCAAAACGATTCTCCAGTCGACACATAAGCAGGGGAGCTATGTACAAGTCATGCGCACCGGCTATTTACGAAAAGCGACAAAGTTCTTATAGAGTCTTGAAAAAGCTCCAAAAAGTTAACACTCACACTATCGAAAACTCGCATTGAAGGAACTTTGACACTCGGCTTTTCCTGTACAGAGAAACTTTCGAAATAAATTTAATTTTAGAATTTTTGTCGGCTTTCGCAACTAAAATCATTAAAACCGAAATTAATCTGATAAATTTGATGATGACATCTCAATCACGATTTTCAAACTACAAAGTTTTTTGAATTCAAACGCGAAGTTTTTCAAAAGTTCACTGCTTCGATTTATTTGCATAAAATGCTAATGTCGAGATTTTCACGTGTGTGTTTATCGATTTTTCATCATTGCCATGAAAAGATTGTCTTCAAACTACAGAAACTTGCTTTTCTATGTTTTCCCGAAAATGTCTCCAACTCTCTCTGATCTTTCCTAAGACAACTGAAAAGTAATTCGTTATTTCCAACACTTAAGCTGAAGTATTAAGATTTATTGGATGCATGAAAGAAGAAAACCATCTCCTACAGAGACTTTTTTTTAGAAAAGTTTTTCACTGGCAAGCAGCAATAAATTACTTCATCCATTCAATATACATAAATTCGTCCACTGCATGCACAATTGTCCGGTTTCACAGACAATATTTTATCTCTGTGAAAGGAAGTAGCAACTGGCGAGATAATTTTTCGGCTTGTTTTAATTAATTTTGCCTCCTGACCTCAATACAATGCTCCCATTTCTTCATTTAAACGTCAGACACATAAATATGAAGAAAGTTGGAAATTTCTTTTTCTCTCGTAATCAGATATAGCTTCAACATAGAAGCTGAAATATTTACTAAAATTGAATGATTGTTGCAAGTTTTTGTTTTGTTTTCTTTACTATGAAGACTCAACTGACAGACAAACTTCAACCTATAAACTGCTTTCGTGTCTAGACTGAAGTTATCTCTGATCACACATCCAAGGCTAAACCTTGGCTTGTTGAGCGGCCAATTTTTTCCATGAAAAATTCATACACCGCACGAAAAACTTCACCCGACAAGTAAAAGTTCTGAAATATTGCCAACAAATCACAGTTTATTAAATTCATAAATTATTCATTTAAAAAATGAGATAACCAGGAGAATCATCCGCGCAAGCTTTCCTATAAGTTGAAGATAAAAACTACGAGATTTAATCTAAGAAAACGAGAAAGTTGAAAGTGCATAGAAATTAAGGTTGATTGGCAGCACGAGAAGCGAGAAATGTCTCCCTTCATCTTATTGACCTAAACAATCAAGCAAACTTGACTCAACTCAAATCCCCAAGCCGCAGAATTTCCACTCATCTTCTTACTACTCCCACACGTAGCAGTGGATGACAGTGTTAATATTTTATTCAACAGATACTTGTTATCACACTTTCTTGCCGAAGGGGGTCAAGTCTACATGGCAACAAGCGATGATTGAAAATGTAAGTCGAAGAGATTCACTCACTCGTGGTGAAAATTATTAGCTTTTACAGCAATTATGTCGTTGACTAACGTGACCAAAAAAAGATTTTTCAATCATTTTCATTTTGTCCTTTTTAAAAAACATGAAGAAAGGTTTGCTAGTTTAGTTAATTTGTGTGGTGATTATTCTGATACTTAATTTTCAACCTTTTTTTTCTAGCCGAACACATTTTTTCAGCTCTCGGGCAGTTGTAAGGTTGCGAAGCAATTAATGTAATTTAATTCATCTCATCTGAGCTGTCAATAATCAGTTTCTCTAAGGTTCATTTTTCTGCTTCAAATAGTATTGCATTTACATGGCATCACTTGGCCTCTGACTCGGCTAGTGACGAAATTGTATCGAGAGACTTTTAATAGAATTAAAAAACGTTTCCATACTTTTTCTGATTGAATAACCTTAATTGAAATTTATAGATGGGAAGTCGAAATTGCTAGAGCGATGAACGATAAAAAATTTATTGAAAGTCCATAAACGTTCGTCAAAAATGATGCAGTGATTATTATCCGATTGATTGATGTGATTTCATCACTGGAATTGGCGACTTAGTTGCTTTTAAAATCTTTTAGGGAGAGTGCACACAACGTCATTGGTTTTTATCATATAATGATAATTTAAAATAGTGGAATCAAACCAAATAAAAATTTAGACAAAATAAATGTCACGTGTGATGCAATTTCGCGCGATTGCATCCAACGCATAATAAATAAGATGCAAAAATTGGGGAAGTATGCCTTGTGAGAAATTTATTTGATTCATTTCACCCTCCGATTCGCATAAAATTTCATTCCCCTCTGTTAAAAACATCCCCGTAGACAAAAAATGCGGCGAACTTGTACAAGTTTGATAAATGTTTCTGATGTATCATCGCGATTACGATGCGTACACGAGATAAATCTTGAAACTAGATACAATTTGCGGGGGCGAAAAGGAGATGGAAAAATCTCATGGCACAAAAATCTTCGGAGAGATCAATTCTGAATTTCACCGTCAGTTTGGCGCCAAAAAGGAGCGAAAGTACATGCATTAAATAAATTTGAGGGTGGGGAAAGGTAGCGTTATTGGAATTGTTTGTTTGGCAGCAGTGTGTTGAAGAGATTCGATGGCAAGTTAAAGAGTTGGAAAGACAGTGGAAAGGACACATGATGGATGCACTGGGGAATTAGGCAGAAATAAATCAGACACCACTCGATTAAGAACCAACAGTTGTTTAAAAATTGAGATTTTTTGTTAAACAATTATCAATTTAAAAATCTAGCAACTATTAAAAATGTCACCTTTTCATTTAGATAATTGAAAAATATAAATTTAATTTTAAAAGTCTAGTCAGAAGGTTGTTCCTGATAATGTATCAATCAGCCATTGCAATGTAATAGGCTTCAGAACTGTTACAACGTAAGTCCATTTATGATTATTATTGATGCTTCCCATAAGAATTTTATGCAGAAAACTTTCATGTTTCTTGAATCCTAATGAGTAATCGCTACAGTTTTCTGTTCCACTTGAAAAAATATCAATAACTTAATAATAAAAACGGAATCCATTCAATCGCCGAGGAGACTGCTTGCACATTAAATATTCCTTTCCGTACCATTTACGAATATTGTCGACACTAATAGTCTAATAAGAAAAGCATAATTATGCGTTCACGGAGAACGAAACTTTTGCTCATAAACTGTGGGATAATCCGAATGACGACGATTTGAGAGGCGACAGCAGCTAAAACTTCAACAGTGTATATTGCTTACTCTCCGAAAATAGAATCGGGAGGAAATATTCCCTCAATAAAAGTGAGTTATATTCTTTCAAAGAAAACTTGAACATTCTCTACTTCGATTCCTTTTTGCTTTAGATTTTTCAGGAAGTAGTATTTCACGAAGTTTTTGAAAAATAACGGAGAAAAATCATTGAACAGATTGGAATGTGTTAATGCTTGTTCAAATTACATTTCAGCTAAGTAAAAGAACTAATTCAAGTTCACCATCCATGAAAACAGTCGTTTCAAATACACAATTCCTGAAATCCCCATTTCACAACATTCAAGAATCTGGCAAAATCTAACAGCCAAAAAGGATGAAGCAATTTTTTGCAACTCCCTTGAAGCACATAGAAAAATGGATAGAAAATCGTTGGAGTAATCGTTTTTCACCGTTTAGTTACAAAGACGACTTTCAGGCGCCACCAAAGTTGGTCTCTTCTCCGTATTACGTCAGGTGAAATCTTTTTCCCTTATCCATCGAAGCATGAGAGTCATCAAAAGTTTATGGCTTGTGACAAAGCAATGGAAACTTCCCCATATATACCAAAACTTTTATAATATTGAGATTTTTGGTTAATAAAACAGGCAAAGAGAGACGAAAATCAGAGCAATAAATAGAAGTGGAGAAAGAAGATTTTGCTAATTCGTTTGAAACGTTACAGAATGAGACTCATTAGTAGAATGAAATATCTGAGACTACAATCACTTTCTGCAAACGTACGATTGGAAAAACGACGCTTTGGTGAAAATATGCGGTAAGAACTTGATATTTTTGGTGATTAATGGAACTATCGTTAGAACATGCAAATTCCATGAAAGCATTTTTAATCTCATTTGAAATCATTGAAAAGGAAAATTATCGCAATCAAACTCTCTGTGCATAAAGAGATGAAAAAAATTGGTAAAAGCGTTAAGAGTTTAACGCCGACGCCAGCCTGACCGGTTGAAATCGTGGCATGTTTATAGCGTTCCAGGCCCTGACAAAGGAAGCCCTGCGGGCTTCATTTCTAGCATGTAGACAAGAGCAAAAAGTGTACATATCACATTTCTGCCTGTTTTCTTTCTTCAGCAAAAACGTTAGTTTGTAGTGAGAAAGAATCTTACATTTAGTTTCTTATCTCGAGAAAGTATTTTGTTTTCATTTCTCAATTGATCTGGAATGGCGAATTTTCAAGATAAATTTCTCATTCTTCTCTATATTTTTATGTTTACCCAATTCTGCTTTTTCGTCAAAAAAATTCACGAATGTGTTATCAGTGCGATTGGACATTTTATTTGCATCGTAAAAAGTATAAAATTGATTTTAACTGGGACACGGCTTGAAGCACTTTGCAACAAAAAATGCGAAGTTTCTAAAACTTTTGTGTGATCTTTGGGCCGTTGCGCTAGTTCCGTCTTTTAAACAACCTACAAGCGTTTGAAATTTCCGAAGACTTTCTTGCACGAATTAAACCTATGGACTTTAAAGACGTGAATATCAAACTCGGCACATTGAATCTTTATGTCGATGAAAACGATAAAACTTTCTTCAGGATCAATGCGCAGATTAGTGACATAAATAAAAACCAGCACATAGACGTATCGCCGAAAGGAAGAAATGACATTGAAACTGTTATGGGGAGTCGTTTGAAAAACTTTTTGGCAGCGATGATAGCCGAGTTCAAAGTCTACATGACTACGATACATGGTGAAGAGAACGAATTCTGAAGTCCGTGTAATGAGCTCGTCAAAGTTTTTATTTTTTTCTCGTTTCTTCCGAACTTGAGTTTATCTGATCATAATAACTTTATGGCCATAAAACTGAATTGTGAATTTATTTTTTAAAGCGGCTGTAGAACTGAAAATGACTTCTAGGATACTTATGGGTATATGCAAGTAAACATGTGAAGAAGAAAAAGCGCACTTCAACATGCTTCATCAGAAGTGTTAAATGCTTCAAATTGTCAAGTCCTTCAATGTAGAAATTCGAATGACTTCCCTCATCAATGAAACCTCTATTGAATTTACACAGAAGCAAAGTGTATTAAGACGTTGTCAAATGAACACATTTAGTAACTAATGAATAATGACCAGTCCTTTGTCCAGAACATCACTCAATATTTTCTGTTCTGCAGCAGCTATTCATAGCTGTTAAGCCGCACATTGATAAGATATCGATTCTTTTTTGCTTCTATTCATGTTATAATCGCTTTCTTGTTTCATTTTCTCGCTTACGTTGCACAGAGAGAACTTAATTCATTGAATTATTCTTTTCATATGTCATCCGCTTCGAAAGCTTTTACGTAATTCTTAATCTCGATTCATAATCATTTATCAAATCGTCTGTACTGAAGTCATCGCTGTTCTCCATCACATATGCATGAATGACTTGAGGCGAAGGGGTGATTCAAACTTCTTGCGAAATCCTTTCGGCAATTTGTTTCATCAGGCTTAAGTGAATCACTTTAATAAATTTAAATAAATATTTGATTTGAACCCAAAAAGCGTCGAACTTTAAACTCCAAAACTCAGCTAGGAACTGACTCAAAAATTCAGTCTGTTGATGATTTTCGTGATTCAACTTCTGCAAAAAAAACTTTTCTTGGCACAAAGTTTCACTTATTGAAGCATGAAAAAAGTTCTGCTGATTTTCAATGAAACTTTCACGATGATTAATAACTTCGATTTGGAAGAATGTTGCGTAACTGCCGAATTTATTTATCCATGCTTGAAAAACTTTTGCAGACTCTTAAGGTTTGCAGTGAACAACGTGGCAGTTCGTATCGCATTCTTTCAATCATTGATTTCATCAAACCGCGAACAGCTTTGTTTTCGGAAAAAATTTCATTTTAGCGTCAAACAAAATCAGGACTAAATCGGTTCAATATCGTGGAAAAAGGTTCCGTCTCATACAATTCACCGTTTGAGTTATTGAAATTTTCTTTTGCATCATCATTTTTTTCTTCCTGATGTCTTTTATGTATTTCATCTTCTTCATCAAATTCGATTCATGTGGATATATATCAACTCCTGCTTTTTGTTTGATTGATTGATATGAAGCCGAATAAATCTACTTTATCGCAAGCAGCTCAAGATTTTCAATATCGACTGCAGTGAAATTTATGTAAATGATCGTTGAATCAGAAGAATTATTCAAATAAGCCAACATATGTGAATGAAGCAGTCACTCGACGTCATAAAAAGTGCATAGTCATTTTTGTCTTTTCTTGCAAAGAAATTTGTTTTTTGTTTTCTTTAGCTTTGAAAATATTCAGTTTTCTTTAATAACAATTATTCAAAGGCATTTTGTGGGGTTCCTTATGAAATTTACATTTAATTTATTTTCTAATCTACGCAAAAAGAATCAATAAGCGTCAAAAGAATTTGTAAGATTTCTTATACGAAGTGAATTGCACGATCTAAGAGTGATTGAAAAAAATTGCTGGGAAACATCAGCATCGAAAAAAAAATAATTAAAAAGCTTCAACAGCACGAGATGCGTTAAACTTATAATTTTCTCGTGTTTCTGTTTTATTTTCTCTGTAAAATCATTTTCTTTCTACACTTGTTGAACGCTGCTCATTCGGAGAAAATAGCAAACATCAAGTGAGTGTATTAGCAAGAGAACAGAATTTTCATCTTAAACAAATTGCGCTCATTAAATATAACAAACCTCCAACAGAGATTCCATGTCAACACCATATGAAACGAACAAAAAATGCGAAGCAACATTTACCCACTCCAAGTACCATCTTAATTCCGGCGTTGTATAGAATACTTAAGAAGGTGAAGTATAATAGACAGGCAAGGGTGTGAGTTCAGAGACGAAACCGTTTCCCTCCTATTTTTGTTATTATTTCCACTAGAAAATGAACAATCAAAAAGAAATGCTCCTCATATAAAAAAGACGTTAAGGGGAGAAGAAAAAAATTGGAGTAGAAAATGAAGTGAAAATTGTCAATAATCGAGGGTAGACGATGGTTGTTGTATAGCTGTTTTGCGGTAACGCAACGTCGCTGACTTGGCAACATGCTGCCAACGACATCATTTGCTTTATTGAATTTACACTCTCTTTAACTGAATTTATTTTAACGTCTCTAAGTCTCTTAACTGATTTTAATGAAAAAGTTTATTCGATACCACACGAGAACCGGGTGGTGGCATAAAAAGTATGAATACTCGGTTTTCAGGGTTCTTTAGGAGACTTAATCGAAGTATTAGAAAAAAGGGCAAATCATTACATTTGAACTAATTTGATGTTTGAAATTGCACAACTTCTGTTTGTCATCACCGCATCCTGATTCTGAGTCGAATAAATTACATTATTGAGGGGTTGGATGGAAGAATCATTTAAATATGACTTAAAGGTAAATAAACTAATCAACTTTCTCCTTAAAAAATTGTAAATTTTACATCAAATTTAACGAAAAGTAATTTAATTTGTAGTAAATTTCAATTTGCATGTCGATCTTTGGATGAGATTTCTATGCAGCCAATTTGTCAAAGCATAAAACATTCTTATGTCAAACATTGACTCCCTGCAACAATTTTTCAGTGTACTGCCAGCATTACAGTTTTTCAGAGATTAATCAAGCAATTCATATACTTTTTTTCGATAACTTTAGATGCTACACTCAATCTCGCTGATCTGATTGGGGATTAAAATCAGGCTGAAAACATTTTCCACCGATGAAAGTAGTGGCTTGGATTTTGGAATTAGAACCAGTCATGATGAATTTTTCTAAAAGCAATTATCTCGTTGTTATCGCGTTACCTTCACTTCCTTGCACTCAGCCCAGTGATTTTAATCCGGATGAATATGACCTTTGCACTTTTATTGAACAAAACAAGATGCTATTATGAACAGAACTAAAGGTCTGCAAAATACTGAATAAAAAAAAATTTTATTTGCTATTTGATTGTGATAAATCCATTTTTGTGACAACGCTCGACCTGGCAAAAAAAACAAAATAAAAGGAAAAAAGTTTTCCTCTACTCCAACTTCACAAAGTGTCAAAAGGCGTATTTGAAGTCAGCGTATTTGTGAAACCTTTTAAGCAGTTTTGCTAAATGTTTGCGAAATATTTACCAGCCAGTTGAATTGGGTCCTGGATTTCCGTTTTTAGAAAGTTGCAGGAACCAAATACAGAGTCCCTGCTATCAAAATTTTGTCAACGAAATATTTAGTCTCATTTCGCTCCACTTTGGATGTTCATTATGTATCTATTTTTACTTTTATCACTCAAATTTAACCTTAGCAACTTTAACTTCTCTGTACAGCTTGACTTCAAAGATCTCATTCAGTTGATTTCCCATTAAAAAGCAAAGAAGCAGATTGAAAAGTTTTTAAAGACGGTTTCACAATTCCAGGAATTGAGTCCTACAGATGTTTATTCTAAATAGAACCTTATCTCAGAGCTATCATTTATTAAAGCACTGCAAAATCATCATAAAACATAAAGAAAGTGTAAATTTTAAATAAGATCAGAAAAGATTTCATACAAATACGGTTCGGAAGGCAAAGGAGGAGTCGTGAGAAAATCATGAGAGAAAATTTTCCCTGCCATAATCGAATTAAATATGTCATGTAAAGTGGTATCATTGCAGTAACTTAAAACATGTATACATTTTTCAAGACAAACACTTGTTGCAAGACTCGAGCATAAAGCATGAAGTAGATAAAAGTCTTTTGAGATTAAAGATGAAGCTTCCTTGCAGTACGATGTGAAAGTAAAAACACAAAAATGTGAATCAACGCAACAACAAACACACAATAGATTTATACAAGAAGCATTATAATCTGGGATAGTCAACAAGTGTCCACATACAAAAACCGTATTCTCTATAACAACAAAGCCACTAGAAACGGAGAAATAATCATAATGAAAAACATCAAATAAAACATAATGAAAATAAATTGCCGCTTGTAGTTTTTTTCTTCCTTTCACAGTCAAAATGCGATCTTGGAAGTGATTTGATGTGCGGGGGTTCAGTTTTTTCAATGATTATTTGTTTCGCCAGCAAAAAATCAATAATTCCAAGTTTGTCATAGAAATCACCACACGTTGGAGCTCCTTCATGATGTCTTTCATTGTGTAGGCATTGAATAAATTATCAAGCCGAGAAAAATCCTTCACCACTCACTTCACTCAATACAGAAAATTCCAAAACGAGCACAGAGACAATGACAACGTTGTGCAGTCTTATTCTTGAATAAATTACGATAAGGCCCGGACATATGATGGTAACATGATTGTTGTAGTTTTTCTTCCGCTGCGAATTTGGTTTTTATGGGGAAATAAAAACATGTGTTGCATTTCTGACCTTTGCCTCCCTTTATCCAAACGTGAACAATATAATTTTACTGTGCAGCATTAAAAATAAACGACTCACGGTGCGTTCCCACAATTAGAGTTAGGCATCTCGTTATTTATGTAACTGGGCAGGATTCCAAATGCTTTAGCAAACAGCAGATACTGAAGGGCGAACTTTATGTTCTTGATCATTTAATTAACTTTGTTTTATTGCCTGCTGTCTTTTAATTATTTGTAAATGAGATTTGTTTCACCTTTTTCAACGATTTTATTCGACTCGATCCGATTAAAGACATCAAGATTTGTGTTTTTATATTTTCTTTCAGAAAAAGGGTTGAAAGAACGTTGAAACCTAATATTTCGAGTGTTTCCTTGGTTTGCTAATCAGTATCATCGAGTCTGTTATAAACATCATACTTTTCTCCTTGTTACAATAAAGTTTTTGCCTTTAAGTAATTACGGTTATGCTCGTTCTGTATAAGATATCAAGATACACCAAAGATTTTCCTCAATTTACAACGTAATTTGTTTTCCCGCGACTTAAAATGGCTTTTAAAAAGCAGCTACTTTATCAATTTTAAGAAAATCAAATGAATGAAAGAAAAAAATATAATTGAAATAATTTCTTTTTCTTTACTTTTTAATGGCATGTGCTAGGACGGGGCGAAGGAAAAGCTCTTCAGAAAAACTCAGCGCATATTTATGCCGGCAAATGATTTTCAAACTTTCTAATACCATTCAATTTGAAGAAACAGGAGAAAAAATTGAACTCTATAACAACTGTGACCTTCTATCAGAAGCTTCAAGTTTACGTGGAAATTGACTGTAAACAATTTTTGTTATTGTTCAAATTTGTTCGAGATGGCTTCAACCTGAAGCCTACCTCATCTCACGTATTTTTTCCTTCTACCACTTATTAGAGTTTACAAAGAAACGATTTTCTAGACGAAAAAACTTTGGAAATATTTTTTCGAGGAAACGGTTCGAGATGTCAACTCGTGGTGTTTGGCAAATGCGTTCTTAAATTATAGAAGTGACATTTTGATGAAAATACTTTTTTCATTCCATCACTCGTATTTTACAAACTTTCCCTCGAATCCGGAACAAAAGAAGAAAGCGAAAAGCGGAGGAAGATGAAAAAATCCTAGCGGTGACATTAAGAAAATTTAATATTCAGTTTCGAAAAGTTTCTCGTTTTTTCTGTTAGGTAGATTAGCTTGGTTTATCATTCACTTTGAGTAATTCGAACGAAGGGAGAGAAGAAACAAGAAGCAGAAGACAATGATTCAATTTTCATTGGCGTCCTTTTATGTTTGAGAACTTTATGTCGCGGTTCCAATGCAGATTTTTGAAGTTTATGAACTAGTTTTCTTTTTTCTTCTTGAATAGAACTTTTAAAAATTCAGTTCACCGTCTCATGAACTTCAACTTTACAATCTTAATTCGTGAATTCAATCAACCGCTTCAAAACAATTCTTGTACTTTTAAATCGCTGTTGTCCCACAATCAACGGAGAGTTCACTTCATTTTTCATGCAAGAAATTTTCATAATTGATTTGATTAAAGAGCCGTCATTCAAACTTCGCGTTGTAAAGAGCATTTAGAGGGATTTCTGTAATGAAAGAAGCTGTGCACGTTTTATGAAATTTTATTCAGAAAAAGATTTTCTTCATGGCAGCAGAGCCTGAGAGAATCTTCGCGAAAAGAACAAAATTAATTCGAGAACGCATAATGTACACATGGAAGCAAATTAATAAAAATCCGATCTCTTAAGTCTCTTTAATTCTCCGCTTTGATCTTTGGCATTAAAAAAAAACATACAAACTTCATTAGGCACAGAATTTTCCATTTTTAATATATTTCAACGCACTTCCTTTCATGATGCAAAGCCTCCATGATTAACCTGTACGTTTTCCATTTGCTGTTGGAAAAAAATCGCTTCCTTGTGCCAGGAAATTTAACAACAATTTAATTTCGCTTCGAGGTTTGCGATAGAAATCATCTGTTTAGGAAGCCGAACAAGAAATTTTCTTTTAATGTTTATTTCAAAAAGCGACGTCTAAAATTACATAATGTAATTAAAAGAATCTTTTCAATATCAGTATCTGCTTCTTTTTAATGAAGCTGAAGGAGTTGAATGCATAATCCGTATTAATTACAAATTTTGTCAAAGATGTGTGATAATTATTCGCGTGTCAAAATTTCTGAGCGTTGATGCGTTTACAATTGCCACTAAAGTTGAACATGATGTGATTTGCTGGTAAAGTAGCATTAAGTTAAGAACTTCTTCTTCGTAGACAGAGAAAAACCTTTCTTAAAAAAAATATTTTTGTGAAAATTCTACACCTGAACTTCGAGACAAGTTTGTTTCGAAAGTTTTATCAATGAAGAAGTAATTACTCAACAGAAGTTTCAAAATATTGTCAAGATCTGATATTTGATAGCAATCCTTGAACATCAACCGAACATGACATCTTAATACATCCCATGCTTGAGTGATGGGAACGTTTTTCGTAATTCGTAACGATTCAACCCTCTAGTTGACGACGACAAGAAACACTCTCTTAATAATGTGCGTCTAAACTCGTTTCTGATCTGAACGACGACACTTCAATCGGAGCGGAAAATTTTTCCGCATATCAATTTCATTTCAAACACTCAAAACTTTCTAGAGGAGAAGAAGAAGAAAAATTTGCATCTAGGCAACCGGTTTCTTTCCAGTGACTTGAGATTACTCGCTTTCACAACACTTAAGAATCCTTAAGGAGAACGTAAGAGGCGGAAAAGAAACCTTTAATGCTCAATCGAATAAAAGATTCTTTCATTCCTTGGTGATTTACATTCCAGTTCCCTTTTTCCGCCGTCCTAGCACCCAATTCGGAAATGATAATGAACTTGTTGTACGCACTTAAAATCAGATTTACGATTTATTTCTGCATTTGTAATCATGAGATGGGGATAGGATTGGAGTCATAAACGGTTTTGAAATTACAAACTCATTGACATTGTTTTTAATGACATTAAGTTGTGAACTGAACAAGAAAATTCTCCTTGTTAGAGACGGGAACAGATTATATCACAGCGCATTCTTTCAGTTTTAAATTTGATATCTTCTCAGCGCTGCCATTAAATGGCTATAAAGTTTTCTTTGAATCCAGCGGGCTTGATCAGGAATAGCTTTAATTGGAGATGACCAAATTTAAAAAGCTAGATTTTATAAAAAACCATTTTAAATTCAATGCGGAACTTAATCAGCCAGCGAAAATAAAATTCCTTGCAAAATATAAAAAAAAAACACGAGAAACTTCCGAACCGCTTTTTTAACGGTTTTTTTGATCTTTGAACGGTGATATGTTTGTTTCCCGTGTCGAAATTGGTGGTATGTTCAGTCCGCAGTTATGTTGGCGGTGGTATGTTTGTTGCCCACTCTAGAAAGTTTGCAATTATTTCCTTTGACTTTTTATTGAACGCTTCTCTTGACTGGATACATGCGCTTAAATTAATTTTGTACAACTTTTGCCGTTTTTTCATTTCAAAATGGTATCAAAAAATCTAATCATTGCAGAGACCACGGGAATAATGACCCTGCGAACCCGGTTTTTTACACATCATATTTTAACTTCCGTAAAACTTTCTTTCGTTCTTATTTCAGAAACCATTAAACCAACCTAGCAATACTTATTTTTTTTTGGTTCGAGAGGGTTGTTAGGCGTGTTAAAGAATCGAGCTGCATTAGTTCAGGAACAAAATTTTGAATTTTTTTATTTTCAACTAAGAGAAGACCAAAATCGAAATTGAAACACGGGTGAAACATAATGCAAGAGTAACACATGCATATATGGTGTGTTACTATAATTATCAGTTTGATACTTCATTAGTTGACGTAGTATAAACACTTTTTGTCACTGAAACACTAAAATAAAGTTTACTTATGTCATCTCCACAGCAAATTAAAATTAGTGGTTTAATTGTTTCCTAATAAATCTTTACAATTAAAGCAATCTTCAATCTCTTCACAAACCATAATGTTTGAAGTTACTTTATGTCGAGAAATTTTTCTAACCAACTGAAACATTTTATTCTTTCTTGAAATATTTCTCGACTGACACGAACCACGGTTTTGTGAACAGACACAAATAAAGGAGTTGCAATTTTTACAATATTTTTTTGAAATTTTATTTTTTGACTAGTGAATCAACAAACTACCTAAAATGTCTGGCAGACCTATCAAATGCGTAGTCGTTGGTGATGGGACAGGTATGTTGGGAAGCTCAGCAGGACCGAATTTGCAGCTGAAATGGGTTTTAAAATCACATTCTGATTTTAGTTGGAAAAACATGTATGCTGATATCGCTAACGACCGACAGTTTTCCCAGCGAGTACGTTCCAACAGTAAGTCGACCATACCGCTCTCAACGCTTTAAGTGATTATCAAAGATCTACTTTTCAGGTTTTCGACAACTATTCGGCTCCAATGATCGTCGACGGAGTCCAAGTCAGTGTTGGTCTATGGGGTATTTAGAAAATATTATTTTAAACTGGCATGACTCATAACAAACACATCAATCGCTTTGAACTATTCATAACTTTTTGCATCTTTCACAGATACGGCTGGACAGTAAGTGAACGCTCCAGACAGAGATCGACTTATTGCGAACAGCTCCAAAGCAACCTCATGAACCTAACTAACTAATTAAATCTTAATTTTCTACTTTTAGAGAGGACTACGACCGGCTCAGGCCACTCAGTTATCCACAAACAGACGTTTTCCTCATTTGTTTCAGTGTTGCAAGGTAATTGAAGAGCGTACGCATGCCATGGATATATTTAGACATCAGAAAGATAAAAGAAGAAAAATGCTTCCGTCTAGTGCCGCTGCTGTTGTTTCTGCTGTTTTCAAATCACTAACTTTGTCCTACTTGTAGCCCTTCCTCATTCGAAAACGTGACATCGAAGTGGTACCCAGAACTGAAGCACCATTGCCCTGAAGCTCCAATAATACTCGTCGGTACCAAAATAGATTTAAGAGATGATAGAGAAACATTAAGTGCATTAGCCGAACAAGGATTGAGTCCTTGTAAAAGAGGTGAGCGTTTCGACATTGCCGAGAATCGTCGACAGAGTTTTGATAAGTTTCTCATCGCTTTTAGAACAAGGACAAAAGTTAGCAAATAAGATAAGGGCGGTCAAATATATGGAGTGCTCGGCTTTAACTCAAGTAAGTGGACGTCAAGAACAAACTTCAGTATGCCAGAAACTTTCTACGCAAATGAAAACTTTGTTTAGCAATTTTCACGATGTGGCTCCAAACTTGTTACTTAAACAAATATTTTTTTTAGAGAGGACTGAAGCAAGTGTTTGACGAAGCCGTTCGAGCCGTGCTACGACCAGAGCCAATCAAAAGGCGCCAAAGAAAATGCATTGTAATGTAAAGTTTTCACCCGCTATCATCATCATCTTTAAATACTCGTTAAGAGAAGAAAAGGTTAAAAGCACTTACCAAATGTTTTCAACATTTTTAAAACTTTTTATACTAAAATCAAGAAAAGAAAACTGATGTTTAGTTATCGAGACATTTATAACTCTAGCAAAGGCCATAATATCAAATATGAAGATACATTTTATGCTCAAAACCGCATCACCAATCAATTAAAACGTAATTTATTTTCATTTCTTTGATTTCGACTCTTGAACTTTTTGCATATCAAAAAGATGTGGCCATACTTTTAGTGCTTAAGTGTCAAACTGTGTTTCAATTTATTATTTATTAGCGACAAAGCTCAGTCAAGACATCAAGCCCCATTAACTCAATCTCTAGCTAAAACAATTTTGAAGCTGAAATGGTTAAAATTTAAACGTCTTTAAAACCATCAGTTTTCACCAAAAACTCGTAAATCTGAATCTAAATCAAGGAAGAATTTATAATTTTGTATACTATTTCTTGTTTAACTTTTATTTTTCTAAGTTCAAACTTTAAATAACATCCAGAAAACAAGCTGCAAGGTCGCAGATTATAACTTCACATGTAATTCTAAAATGGCCAAGGGAAGAAAGAAGGAATAAGCGAGATCTAGCGATTCCTTGTCTTTAAACGCTAGAATTGTATTTTGATAAACTGCAAAAACACATTTTAAACAACCAGAATCTTAAGTTTTCACCTCATAACCATCTAGCTTCAAAAGATCTGAAGTCGATAAGATTCAAGTGTGTGAAAAGCCGGTTGTTATAATAACAAACTAGTTTTTCTTGATTTCGCTTAATTTGTCTTAAACAAGCTAAGAATAATTCCGTTCGGGGCCGTTTAGTCAGGTTTGAATGTAAGTTTTGATGAAAAATACTCTCATTGTGAAAATATAAGAACCATTGAATCAAAGCTCAACTACAATCCTTGGTACGTTATGATAACAAGAAGATCTTTCGACTTGTAATTTTTACCGCAAGCGCTAGAGCAATAATTGGCCATAAAGATAGTTGAGTGAAGGCCAATTCCAAAGCTGCCGAAACGACCCCATTAATCAAACGAATAAACAATCTTCTGACAAATAATTTACTCCATCACGGGAATCTCAGAAATCATAGGTTTCCATTGCATTTACAATCTGTTACAATCTCATTTTATCATCAAAATGCTTTTTTTTCTAATGATACTAACAGCTAAAATTTATTGTGAAAATAAAAAAGAAAGATAATTGATTTTAACCAAGTGGTGCTTAACATTTTTAGTTTAAAAGTTTTGAGACATATTTCTAGCAATTCTGAATGAAAAGGTAACAATTTTACGTCGTCCTCGAATGATCAAATTTCAGCTGATTAAATAAATGACAACTTTTCTAGCTGAAAAGTGGCGATATTCGTATAATCAATGCTATAAATAGAAAACAGACAGATCTTCTGCTGATTGTAGCTTTTCTTTTTTGAAAAAAACTGTTCAACATTTCTGTCTTCGAAGAAGCCTTTTATTCTTTTGTTTCTTAAATTTCTGCTGATAAAAGATTTGCGCTTGATAACGTAACTTAGAAAAACATTTATTTTACGAATTTTCTTGGTGACGTCTGTATTGAATCTTGAAGTTTTCCTTATACTTACAAACCTGCAAGATGTCTTTTAACAAAGAAGTAAGATTTCTCTTTGTGTTAGTTTTTCTGATCCTAGAAATCTGACGACTGATAAACTGAAAAAAGGCTACTTATGAAACATGACATTGCTTCAATACATTCTGAAGGGAACAGGATGGAATGCTTTGCCCGAGTAGGCAATGATTCTTCGCTTCTTTGCTGGTGAACAAACACTCATGATGATGCATTCAGATGGAAGGGACAAGCTCGTTGAAAGTGTGTAGGGTTTCGAGCGCCAACCTAAACTTTTCGAGTAGAACCCGCTCGAAAGCATCTAATCACAAGTTTCATGGAAAATTCAAAAGACAAAGAGTTTCATGAAAAATTCATAACCATCATTTTAATTAAGTTTTGCTTTGGGCTGACTTACGTGACTTGGTGTAGCAGCGTGTTCAATTTTACTTTTGGCTTTATTATATTGTTGTCCTTCAAGCTTGTTTTACTGGTAAGTTACGCTATTATGAAGCACTCACATTTCATGCTCAAGTGACAGCTTTTTATTTGGCACATACTTGAACAATTTTAATTTTGTTTTTCTCTTCGTTTTCTCTATCTCTACACTAGCGTGTCAAGCCGAATCCAATTTTTAAAAGAGTTTTCGTGAGCTTTCAAAGTTTCAACAAAAACCAATTTTTTATGTCTCCAAAAATACTGCAAACAAACTACGTAAATGTGAAGTTAAAAAGTTTTATATTTTGTTTGGTCTTTTACTTTTATTTGTGTGGTCATGATTCATTTTTGTTTAAGCAAACAGCTGTCAATGCAACTTAAAACAACTATAAATTATGCTTTCAGAAGTTAACGAACACTAAATCTGGGCGGTGGACATTCAAAAATGACTTTCCTTCTCTCAAGAGATAATCTCAATAAAACAAAGATGATTAATTTACGCACTCTAACAACAACTTTAAGCAGTAATAATGGGAAAATCAATGACCTAAGGATATCCAATTTCATTGCAAGTGATTATACAAAAAGTTTTCTTGAAAAGTTAAGGTCATTAAAGTTGACCGTAAGAAAAGTGGGAAGAAACTACGTTCAAGTGTCTCAAAAATTTGGTGTTTACGAAAAAACATTGTTCAAATTTATAAAGCTTATGAACAAAATCAAATTATAAGTTTTGAGTACACGTTATAGAACTGTCTATCTCGTCTTATCAACCGACTACATAAATTGGAGAAACTACTAGTTGTAGATCCAACTGATTCCATGTAAGCCGTTGAAGTTTATTTCAGGTTTTTGATTTTTCTTGTTCATTTTAAATATTGGAATGCATTTATTTCAGTAAACTCACATTTTAATTCCCTTTAAACATTGTTCAACGATAATTTTTCACGTCAAGCTCAGATTCTAGATTCTATGAAATTTTCGAATCAATCTTCATTTGAGTTAATTCATGAGGTGAACTTTTATTTGCTATGAATAAAATTTCTGAGAAGCATGTAACATTTCTCTTGAGTGCAGCTATCAATTATAAGAAGTGTTAAATGTTAAATTTACTTGTTTAATGAAAATTTTCGTAAAAACTGCATTTCATATTTCTTATAAATTATTTGAAGCTTCTTTCTCAAAAGAAGTCAACAGGCGATTTAAAATTGTTCGTTAACGTTAACTACGCCAATATCAGCTAAATTATCAGTGGATGGAGCGCCTGATTGAAGTGAGCTCTGTGAATTAAGATTTTTGTTATTCTAGTTCAATCTAAAAATAAAAAAGAAAATAATAAAATAGATGAAAGAAAAATTAAACTTAAATAATAAATAAAAATAATAATAATAATAAAGAATAAATAATAAAGTATTGAATAAAGAAAACATAATTTTTTTTGATCTTTAAATTTTAATTAAATTTTGGTAAAAGGAATCACACTTAAAACCAACCGAACTCAAGATATAATTAAAGACTTACAAAGAAACGAAAGAACAGAGGGGAAAAGTAAATTAATAAAACTTAAAGACGTATTCCTATCGGAAATCAAAGTAATAAAAACAGAAGAAGAAATTTAAAAGAAGTCTACGAGATTGTGAATGTTTTGCAAAAGCGTTAAGACATAAAAGCTTTTGGTAAAATCTCACTAGTCTGTAGCGTGATTTGAGGAAAGGTTTAAAGTGGGTTCTTTACCTGAGTTTGTGGAGAAATGGGGATTGAATGGTCAATCTGCTTCAAATATTCCTTGTCATCAAAAATCTTCTTATCACCGCCACCTGGTCGGTGCTTGACGTTGTCTAAAGATCCGATTTTGCTTTCACCCTTCACATCGATCTTCTGAGTGACGATCTGTGTGGAAAACATACAAGATTAGAACCATTGCTCAAAATACTGTCGAAAATAGGATTAAGTTAGCTTAATTTCATACAAAACGTGTTCAAAATGCATTGATTTATAAAGTTAGGAGCAAACAGCAAGTGCAAATACACAAAATTCAAATTCTTTGCGCAGTGCATGAAAACTTTTTTTTCTACATTCTTTTTATTGTTACTTACACTTGGCTTTGCTCGTTCATCACGTGCCTTAAATTATATTAATATGTAAAGTTTTGGAATTTGAAATAAAGTTCAAGCGGAAATCAAAAGTTTCTTCTATTTTGATCTATGATTGCTTCAAAAATCCCCTTTTCGGATCAATAACATGCTGTTAACGTTTTAAATTAAGTTTTAGTTTTCCTGAATGCAGATTTTCACTAAATTAATATTTCTTATACATGCGAATCAAGCAACGAAGTTGTTATTCTAGGCATCGACATTTTCTTTCACTTGAGAATTAGTTTACTCGAAGATTTGAGCTAACATACCTTGACATCTCCGCCACCTTATGAATGAAAAAAGATTGAAAACAACTTTAAGTGACAAGACAAGAGTATGTTTATGCGTTTTGTTACCTGGTTGGTAAGTCATGTTGTCTTTTGATCCAACTTTTGGCTTGGCTCGTTCTTTAAAGTCCGTTTTAACTTCAAGTATTCGCTTATCACCTCCACCTGTAGATTAAATCAAACACAATAAGATCAATCTGTTCCATAATAATTTCTGTTGCAAGAACTCTTTATTAAAGTAGAGTTTATCACCTGGCTTATGGTTTGCATTCTCCAAAGAACCAATTTTAGATTTTGCATTCCATGTCAGCTTCTGAACAACAATCTGAAATAAATAAAAAAACGCGTTAGAGTCTAAGTACTCTGTGACATGCCTTTTTCGTGATGTTTAATCGCAATTATCTGTCTTGATTCGGTTATTGATGCGTAACTCATACTTTTGAAAAGTTACGATCAATTGTTTCGTAAACTCACTCAACTCGATCAATCTTTTTCAAGGTCTCGGAAAATTTTAGCTTTGTTCACTTCTTTGCGGAGTTTTACCTTCTTTTCACCTCCTTTGGAGACGTATGCGTCGTTCTTAGATTCGATTCTTGATGTTGCCTTGATATCCACCTTTCTCGATTCAATTTTGATTTTACCGCCACCTGCAAAGATGATTTTATAGACACGTTAGTCAGCTGAAGCTTATGCGCATGCAATTTGCTAAGTAGATTTTATCACCTGGCTTGTGAGTGGCATTTTCTAACGAGCCGATTTTTGACTGAACCTTCTTGAGGTTGGGAGAAGGTGCGTTGCCGACTTCAATCTTATTCATTGGAATTTCTGTTTTGAAATGACAGAAAGTAAAACAAAAAATTGTTAGCAATCAAGCGTCAGTCGAGTTTGAGATAAGCGTCCGCGCATTATCTTTATTTGCATTACTTCTGATAAGAGGTTCAGGTTGATCTGTTTCGGGGCTGACTTTCAGTGATAGGCGTTGCTTAGACGTGCTTCTGGATCGGGTCTTGGGTGTAATACTTGATGGACGTTGCTGATAGCTAGGAATTTTTGATGGTGATTTCAATGGTGAATTCGGAGAATTTCCATTTTTTTCCTGCAGACATATGAAAATCTCATTAGGAATTCTTTTTTTTTCGTCACGAAGCAGCCGAAAACACACAACGGAAAAGCACAATAATAATAGACCTCTTAATCTTTTCCACGAAATTCACTTCTTATGCTTCTGTTTTGCTTTAAAACTTGGTATCAAGGCCTAAATGGAGTAAATGTGAAGCTATACCGAAGAAAATCACGAAATTTTGCGACTATTTCGATTGATAAACGCAAATAAACTAACAATATTTTCTGTCAACAGACTATTAGATGATTTGGCTGGCGTATATTTGGTTGGGAAGCGTCAATCAGTGATGTGGCGCTTTATAGTGTCTAAGAAGAGTTTGAAGGGAGTTGTGTCCCGAATGAAAATGTATGTCGTGAATTGCGTAGAAAAACTTCGAAAATGAAAATAGCGTGAAATCAGCCGACTTGTTAAACATTTGTTTGCGTCTGGAGATTCCGTGTTTTTGCTTACCTGAAAGTTTTCATCCACTCCGCTGTCGTTATCACCTTCTAGAAAAAAAACGTGTTAGATATTTAATTTACAAGTTATCTGCTAATGATAAGATATTTTGTGCTTGATTACTGATGTATGATGTTGTTCGAAAACCTTTTTTCCCGCTTGAAAAATTTATTTTGTCGCCTTTTAAGCTTTAATGACTTTATTAGGATATAGAGTAGTAAAACTTCAATGGATAAGGAATGGCATCACAAGTTCAATTTCAATCTTTATACTTTCGTTCAACTTGAAAGAGTCAATTCAATTTTTAGTTAGTTTTAAGTTAAATCAGGTGAACTAATATAATGAACTTCAAATAAATCAAATGCTATATTTAAAACTACTTGGTAGATTCTTGTTTCGTTCAGAAAACCAATTTTTACCCAGTAGATTCAATGATTCAAGTTACCACGCACAACACGTCTTCCAACAATTTTTAAATTCCCTAACACATTTAAACAGCTCAACCACGATTTCAGAAGTGATTCAAATGAATTCAGAACTGTCTTACTTGATGGTGATTTATCTTTTGCTGATCTCATACTTTCCGACTTGCCCAAATCAAGTTTGACCGAGTTCTTCCGGTTTTTGTTATCAACAGGTTTTGTGTCATCAGCGCTTTGCTTCGGTTCTTGGGTTCGAGTAGCGAGTTGAATCGGTGTGTTTTCTTGAAAGTTTTGTTGGGGCTTAAATTGTTCTGGTTTTTTATTTCCTTGATTCGCACGCATAAATGCTTCATTCTGTGGTTCTGGCCTGTTCTTGTTCAGATTTTGCCTTTGCATGTTTTCTTCTGGGGACTGACGCTGCTGTTGGCCAATGTTTGGTTGGTTAGCAGGTCTTTGCACCCGCTCTTGTTTATCATTGTAATCAATCGGATCACGTGCGTAGTCGTAGTTATTGGGACTTTGACGGCTCATTTCACTGGGAATGCTGCTGTTGTCCATACGTGCGCTAAATTGTTGCGGCAGACCACCTGCCGGGAAATTTTTCGGTTCCGGTGATTGCGAATGATTTGATCCCATGCCTGATGGTGGGCGAG
>JPYR01000114.1:860-97285 GCA_000775305.1 Belgica antarctica | reverse complement strand
TGTTAGAACTTGTTTTGCACTGCAAAAATGATTATTATCACTTGTGTGCTTGCTCAACTTTTCCGGGATGTTTATTTTCTACAAGCTGCTATTACGGTAATGCCTGCTTTTGCTACTAGCAGCTTTCAATCTCAACCACCTCAATGCGCTTTCGAAGCACATCTGCGATAACAAAACAAAAACTTTTTTAGCAAAAAGCTTTTTGGCTTTTCATGAAAATGGCATCACAATATACGGCATGATAGATAAAATATTAACTGAAAAATGTTTCGTTATGCTTTTGATGGCCTATTTTATAACATTATAGTGCTTTTCAATATGTTTGATCAATGCCAATGGATAAATAAACTATTTATTTATTACTAGCAAAAACAAGAACATTTTCCATTGCTGTTTAACAAAGAACCTCTTTCATAACTAGACAAACTTCACGTTCTAAAAGCTTTTCATTTTTTTTTGTTACCAATCAACAGGAGCTTTGTTAAAAGTGTTTTTAGCAATACTTGAACTTTGTAGCGATGATTCGATGATAGCAGACTTTCTAACTTTGTAGATCAATCGATTTTATTGAATAATTCAAACTTTTTCTACAGGAAAATGCACAAACTTTTGAATTCACTGTCAAGGTCAGCAAATATTCCAATGAACGTCTAGTCGTAAAGACGTCTTTGAAAATTGTTTCTAGATTTTTTCGATAAGGGAAATTTTGCATTGATTGAAGCGAGAAAGAAAAAAATTCTAAATTGTTAGGAAATAGAAATCGGGACATTCCTTCATTACACTGAACTTTTCGGCTTCTTTTTCTTCGCTTTGATCGAAATCACGCATGATTTATTTGTACAAAAAGACATTCTTGACACGTAAATCAAATGAAAACAGCTCATAACATGTCTGATTGACCAGAAAAGTCCAAAATTCCTTTGAAAAAAAAGAATTTTTGACACTGTTTAGATGGCAAAGAATTATTTTTATTAAAAAAGTTTGACCGTGTAATGACCATGCGACATGAACCTGCGAGTTTTCAGATGACAAATTGAGTAGTTAATCAGGTTTCGTGAGTGCAGTAGTCTAATTAAACTCTTTAATACGTAACAAACTAAGATTAAGAACTCAAACACGATATTGCCAAATCACAGCGAGAGTTGTTTTAATGATATAAATTATACTAATTGTTTTGTTGGATGTTCGTTTTTGTCACTTGTGTCATGATACTGACAAGTTTCATGATAAATTCTCATAATTTTGATGACACGGCCGACTAAGCTTCGTTTAGTAGTTATCAATCTAACAACAATCTGTACAGTCGAAACCATAACAAATGAAAAAAGGGCAAAGGAAAAGCACTAAGAATAATAAAAATAATCAATAAAAGCGATTAAAGTGAACGTCGACACGACGTGTATAGCCGCTTTGTGCTTTTCACAGTAATAACAATAAATCCATTGAATTATAAGTTCAATTTTCTGTGTCTAATTTTCACACTAGAACTTTTGAAATGTTCAAGTTTCCACAACAAATTTTTCCAACAATCCTCAGGCTTAATTCTTTCTACCTTTTTCCAAAGAAAAATATCCGAACTTTAAGTGCACAACAAATCAGTTCAAAGAACAGGATTGAACTGAACTGGTCAACGGTTTTTGAAACCAACGACAGGTAAACCGTAAAAAGTTGCGTTGGAAACGGCGCATGCTCGACGATGATGACTCATCGGAACTCCAATATTTCCCCGCGTTGAGTTCAAATGTAAACAAATGCTTTAAAGCACGCGGCGTCTGGGAGTATAAACACTGGGATCTCAAAAGCTCGTTTCTTTGCCTTCATCATACATCACTGACTTACCGTGGAGTGCGACAATTTTTAGTTCAAAGTTAATTGACAATTACCTAAAATGAAGAAAATAAAATATTCAGTCAATATTTGTCATATTTTGAGAGTAATGTAAGAAAATATTTATGTTTGGCGTGCAACAGTTGTACACAAGCATGAATGTGACATGGAGACAACGCAACGTCAACGCCACAGCTTATCACGCAGCCGCACGTCTGATTTTGAAATGTTATCAGCTTTTCCACAGATCAGAAGAAACAAACAACAACATGGGCGAGTGTCAACAAACGCTGCGTTTCTTTATACGATACATTTTTATCGATTTCTTCTCGGCTGTTTTGCAATCGAATTTATACATTCGGATTCATGTTCAGAAGGGTTTGCCGAGAACGGTCGAGAATGTTTGTGCTTTTTATTGAGTTCACAATTTCTCTGACAAATATTTCGCTACTTCCACCAAGTATTTTGCGTGAATTACGGAATAACATGGAAAATAATTTCAAGAGCATGTTCAACACGAGAGTCTAAGAATTCATTAACATAACAACAGCAAGTTTGTATTTGAACTTGCAAGCTTCTGATGGACTTTGTTCACTTCCCAAAACTTGATAGAAGTTAAAGTGAAGCTAAGCTCATGCATTGAATCGCTGAAATTTGTCGCTGGCAGAAAGCAATTGGAAGATTCTTTGAGTGATACGTGCGGGGGAAGTAATAATTGAAATAAATGATTGACCTCTGCTTCAACGCTGAGTTTCTGTGGTGCCAGTCGCCGCATGTATTAAAAAACAAATATCATCACGTCGAAGAAAATTATTTAGCCTTCAGAAATAGTTTTCGATTATTTTTAATGTGAAAAAATTAAATTTAAAAACTCGCTGCAAAGAAATGAGTTTATCACCAGTGTGATTGCTGCCTTTATCGATCTAACTTCGGTGCCGCAAGTTCCACATTTTGTTTATTGTGAGAGTTCACCAAGGTACAATGTCTTTCCAGTACCCAGCCGGAAAGATTTGCCTGCGATTGTTTTAATATCTTGCGTACCACCTGCGAGTAATACCTCAAACAAATTGATGTAAACTCCAGAATGTGCAGTTTGCATGGGGTGCTTCCGTGAAAGATGTGACTTCAAAAACTGTTGTCAGTCACAACTCACCTTTTATGAGCGTTCCCGGGGCAAAAAACTGTTGAACGAAGCAAATGAATTTGTGGGCTCCAATCACCCCCAGCCGAATTTGCTTTGATACATGGGATCAAGTGAACGAACCTTGATGAAACACTTTGCGAGAAAGATTGGTTGAGAAAAACAAATTTTGTTTGTGTCCCACTCGGATGACTAATATTAGATCGTTCGTTTTTCCCTCTCGTTTGAGGTGTCTTGGCGCACGAGGAAAGTTAATTATAACCCAAATGGAAATGTATTCAAATGGTCGTTTCAATTTTCGGCGGCATTTCAAAGGTCATAGCTGTATGCCATAATGTAGTTTGTTACAAGTTCAAAAGGACTTGGAGAAAAATTGAAGAAGAAGAAAGCTTCGGAAGCTTTTGATATGTTTCGCGAATGAAAGGAACAGCGGAAGACATGGAAAGCAGATCGTTTACAATTGCTACAACCTAAATAAGTCAACCAACCTGAATGTTTAGGACGCGGACACGACAAGGCCCTTAATTTACGTTGCGAATTGTCTAAGCTTGACGCCATCTTTTTATCTCGGAGAAAAATATCCCTGAAGCTTTAAAGTGTTGCGAATAATTATTATCCAGTCACTGCAGTCTCTGTACTTTCTTTGGAACGCGAGCTGACACTCAGTTAGTTATTTTTTCTTTTTATCGCTTTCTTCTGGAGCTTTTATCAAAGACCGCTCAGTTTAATTTTTCACACCGAACTAGTTTTCGCTTTTGCAAAAAGTGATTTTGTGTTAATGCTTCTCTGGGAGAGAATTGATGCGCGGCATGACATCGAGGCAACTGTTGTGCGTTGACGCGACACTGTTGTAGACATCTGTTGACTAAAGAAAGTTTCATGAGAAAAACTCAAAGTTGTTATTTTTTTACAGCTTTATTTGGAACTTTATTTGGATTTTCTCGGATTTCGGTAACATAAGATTCCCTTGACTAACATTTTTTGATCAACATCAATTTTTAAAATTGTAAATTTTTAACCTTGCCAACATTTTTTCACTATTTTAATTTTTCACATTTTCTCTCGAATAGTCGGAAGTGAATTCTGCCTTCTCAATCTTGTCCATTTAAAGCTGCTAGTGTTTTTCTATAATCATTTTATTCGTCTACGTACATTTATTTAAAGTCATTGAATGGTTTCATGTTGTAGAGAGTGTTTTCGAGAAAATCAGTGGGATTATGCAAAGACAAAACTCTGATCTTTTGTCAAAAATCTATTTTTCGTGAGTTTTTTAAAAGTTGATTGATTAAAATGTTTGTTTGATCTTGACCCGTTTTATCACCTTACGTGTTTACTTATCGCTGAATTTTTCCAAACAAGTTCGGAATCGATTTGACTTTCTTTTTTGAACCGCTTAAGCAGTCCTTATAAATATCTGATCGCAAATAGCGTGGGTATGAATCGTTTTTCATCAACAAGTAGATGTGTTCGGCGGCAACGTCAAAGCAAAAGAAGCTCGGGCCATTTGTCAAAGCCACCTTCGCCAGTTCTACTGACTTTGAGTCAACGTTGACTGGACATGGCGCATCTGGAGCTAAAAATTCATCGAAGATCTTCTTAGCTGCATCCTTAACCTGAGACTGTGGCAAGGATTTTAAATTTTGAATTGCTTCCCAAAATCTGAAATCAAAGATTTTTTTTGTTTAGTCTAAAAGATCGCAGGTCAGCGTTTAATCTTACTTCAAATTCTCTCCGCTAAACTCTTTGTCCAAAAACTTTGCAAACTGAAATATGAGTAAACACGTTTGAGAGTTTCAATGGTTAAATGAGAGTTTCAAGGCTAAACATTTGTGAATCTTACTTGTTCCCTTCCAGCGGGATCTTTCAGCAGTTCACGCAAGCTAAATCCCCATTTCTTCACCCGCTTTAGTGAAATCTCTTTGCTAAAATATCAAGATGGGTTGATTACAAACAATTTTATAATATAATATATGATGAGCTCACTTCATTTCCCACAACTCTGTGTTGTCACTCGTCCAGGGGTTCGGATAATCCGGTGGTGCTAAGAAGTAGTCGAATTCTCGATACTGTTCAAAGTACGAGATGTAACTGAAACATTTTTTCAATAAGTCATCAAGTCAAATCAAGAGGCATAGAGACTTACGACTCGGCTACTTTTGATATTTTGATGGTTCGTCTTTCTAGTTTGAGCTTTAACATTTGAACCTTTGTAAAGAGATTATTTAAAATTAATGAATATAACGTCGACTTAAAGATAACGTCGACTTACATGGCGAGTAAGTTGTTCGACGGAATAGTTGTGGTGAATTCGTGTCGATCCCGAGCCAGAGCCAAGCGTAGAGCCGCCTTTCCTGTAAGCTTTCTTAATATCAACCTCTGTCGTGCTAAAATGCAATTAAAGTAACATATTAGATTATCGCTTTTATAACTGCTGCTTTAAACAGCATTTAGAAAAGATTTTACGACCACTTACTTGATGCAATTCGGCATCGGCCTAAACACGTCCCAGAACGCACGCTCTTGCGAGTCTAGAACTTTTCTCTCCAGCTTATCACGTTTCTTATCAACTTTACTTTGTGCTGAAACAAAATCGAGATCAATAAGGTCACTGTGGCGTTCACTGAACTCAAAACCTAAAAACAGTACACTTGATTAATAAAATTAGTTACCTTCGGCCTGCATAAAGATAAACTCCCACTTTCTGCTGAACATTTTCTGTAATTTAGCTAAGTTTTCAGCCTCATAATCGGCTAATTCCAATCGCGTTTTGTTCTGCATCGTTCGTTTGCAGAGATAAACAGCGTAATCGGTGTTTTCCGGTTCGAAGCAGTTACTTGGCCAGAAATACGGAGTTTGGAATCTATAGAACGTATTGTCGTTTTTAACTGTCAAATAATGATCGTCCTAGAAGAGTTGTAAATGAAACGAATTAATAATTTTATTGCTTGAAGTCAATGATCAGCTTAAGAGTTTTAGCAGCTTAAACCGTTCAAGACAAGGAAGACCAAAAATTGCCATGAAAAACATTTAAACTCACAATTGGAAACATGTAGCCGTGAGATGCCAGTAAGTGTGCTATGTGCAGTGCTTCAGATGTATCATCCACGTCCATGTTTTTGATTATCCAACCTATAAGGTCGGCACCACTGAACACGGATGGAATTTTGGACATGAAAGCTTTCACCGTTCTAACAGCCACACCGCCACTTTCAGCTTGCATCCGCTCGACAATTGATTCCATCTGAAAAAAGATGGGAGATGTTGAATTTGAAGAAGATTTTTTTTAAGCTCAACTCACTTTTTTATAAACTAAAATGTTTGGAGCACTTTGTTCGGTGCTGTTCTCAGTCGAGGTCGCAGCCGATGTGCTTATTGCAGCCTTCTTCTTTGGAGTGACATTGTTGGATGCCTTCTCTTTGTCCTCCGTGGCGCTGGTGGTACTGATGGTAACCATCTTCTTTTCCGTTTTATTGTCACCCAGCTCGTTCAACTTTTTAATCCTTTTGCCTTCCTTAATCAGAAAAAATGAAATCTAAAAAATAAAAAGAAAACAGAAGTCATGTGTGAAAATGGAAATGTTTGATTTCAGGGATGATTCAGCGTTAATGTCACTTTGAACGACCACTTGTTAAGCTGCCTTGCAGCCAAATACTTTTGAACGTCTTTTACCTTGTCACTTTCTTTCAACTGACTTCATTCACACAAGATGAATATTTAAAAGAACTCTCAAGTCAACCTCAATGGCTTTCGTGCGTTAAAGTGGTGTTGTTGAATTTTTCATCAGCCAACCTAATTGGTTTTTGATTGCAAGCGCTCAACGCACGGTTAGCAAATTAATTATTCAACAAGAAATGACAATCGAAGTCAGAAGAAGACTAAGAAGTTGTGAGGCTGGCAAAGATTCCACAATTTTCACAAACTTTTTCATGATTTATCGATTTTTCTCTTGTTTGTCAAGGCAAGTTTTGGCTAAAACCGTGATAAAAAGGCCGAACTTAATATTTTATCCTATTGACAGTTAAGTATCAGTAGCCAGTCAAATCATTTTTTCTGTTTCAATTGATCAATTGTCACTGATTAATCTCAAAATATTTTTAAAATCCAAAAACTGACTCTACCTCTTGTGTTCTTATTCGTTTCAGAAAATTTTCTTTCCTGCTTCCAGTGTTGTTATGGAGAACTAGTAGCGCTGGAAAATTCTCAAATGCGCATGACATCAGCTGCGGACTCAACCACGTTCAAGTGCCACTCCGCGGAAATTCTTTGAGCTGGAAAAATGAAATTTCATCAAAACAGTTAAAACGAACTTCATTATTCTAGACACATGCGGTACAAAAAAATGTGAGCGGACTTGAAGAAGAAGATTTTAAAAGGCGACACATGCTTCATGCACTTCTAACCAATGCTTAATGACGATAATTTTAATTAATACATCGTTTGAATTTTGCTCAGAATATTCCATTTGTCGCCTTTGTCTTGCATGTTAACGGCAAATTATAAAGACATTTTATGAACCTAATAATTTATTCGCAATCTTGTTAAGAATTTTTCCGTTTGCTGATTTTCGTCGTTCTCTTTTTTGTCACTTGAAGAGTCATTAATTTTCACAACAAATTGTATTTTAACACTGCCTTCAGGGCCTTTGAAGGAAAGGAATGAAGCGTAAAATGTTAAACTTCAATTTTAAAAAAATGATTTGTTTGCAAATGAATTTGCTAGTCAGAAAATGATTGAAGTACAAAATTTTGTGGTAACTTTCAAATGCCTAATAACTTTCTTCTCCATAAATTTTAAACAAGATGACACTGCGGCAACAAAACAAGACCCTACTTAACACATATTGCCACCAGATTTTCAGAGATATTTTATCGCGGCTACTTTCAAACAACAGAAAGATTCACTCGCACAAGCATTTGTTGTCATCGATATGCTAAACTTTAAGCGCTAAAAACTCGTTAAAACTGAGAATTAATGAATTGGCAAGACCACACACAAAACGTTGAAATTGAAAATTGCTACAAAGTATCACATAGACTTCGAATCATGGGTTAGTCCAATTTCTCTTCATCTCTAGTTAAACTTCTCGTCATCTGTTGCAATAATTAGAAAATTCTTAAACATATTAAGAAACTGCTTGTCACCGCTGTTTTCGAAGATAAATCAAAATCAAATCAAAGGTCAAAACATCTTGCTTCCATGTTATTGAGTCTCAACTCAATTAAGATTTCCCGTTTTTTTCTGTGCCAGCAACTAAAAGTCAATGTTTATGAAAGCATCGTTGAAAATAATTTACAAGGATTTGCTTGGGAATGCTTGCAGCCAATGAGAGAGTCGTATAAGCAGATTGGGTGGAGCTAAACTGCTTGGTGTTGAGATACAGGGCTTCAAGAACCGTTGATCGGGAATTAACAAGGTGTTTGATGGTCTTTTAAACTGTTCTTGTAACTGTTTCGTTTGCAACAACTTTTTGTTCGCTTCTAAGCCCTGACTAAACATTAAACTACGCATTGTGGGATGGTAACATAATGCTTGTCATTTGTCTAACGCTAGCGTCTGTTTGAACGTTTCCCTTTTTATTCTGCTTTCAGTGTACATTCGGTAGCCGGTGAAGACGAAGTGTTCAAGCTGAATTGAAAGGACTTTTTATTAAACTGATTCTGCAATGAGAAATTAAAAAAGTTTCATAATGGAAACTGATTGTGCGAAACTTGTGATGAACACGAGTGAAAAATTTGAATCTCAAAACACTTTGATTGAAGCAAAACTCGCAAAAATTCCGAAAGCGTTTTCAATTGAAAATCTAATTGCAAAAAAGTCAATTGTGGACAGTGATCAAGTGATAATGGATGTTGTTCAAGAGAACTACAAGATTCCAAATTTGGCATTTCCACAGAACCTTCCTTTCTATCATCCGTGGGCGGCTAATTACTTGATGTCACAAACAAATATGACCCAGAATTTATTGCTGAACGGCAACTCACAGCAGTTGTATCAACTTCAAAATGACAAATCGACCAGTTTTATGGATACGCAAGGCATTTTTAGCAATGGCTACAAGAATAAATTCTCAGAGCTATTACTTCATCCACACGGATCTTTTCTTCCGCGAGACCAATTGACCACATATCTTCACCAGCAACAGCATCCCGACCCGGCCCTTTTCAAAGACACCAATTTTATTAACGAGTTCTACAACAATTATTTCTTGACCGAGAACAATCGATTGATGATGAGTGCTACAAGTGATAACAATAACGTTAAAAGGACGAAGAAGAGTCAAGAAAGTGTGACAAATGAGAACTGTAATAACGACTCGAACAGTGACTTTGATGTCGTGAATGACGACTGTGGAAATAAAGCAGAAGCTAAAAACGGCATGTTTTATGAAGAAGATTCTTCTTACAGTGACCTAAGTGTAACCATGTCACCAAATCAGACTAAAAATCTGCAAGACAAAGGTTCGTTGTCGTCTACAGTTGACTGACCTTCTTTAAACTAATCGGTTTACACACTTCTTTCTTGTTATAGTTTAACAATTACTTATAAACGTTTAAAAACTGGAACTTTCCCAAAAATTATTTTAACATTTGAATTTATTCACTTTTGTGATTTGAAAAAGATGACTTTTAAATAAATTCGGAAACATGATTTTCTATCATCGCTTCGTCAATTCAATTGAAAGCAACGTTTTAAAAAGACAGTATAACGATGAGACGGCAAAAAGATGATACTAGAATTTAATTCTGGGCTTGCTAGACAAGATTTCAATCAACCCAAAGTTTTATTTTCTTTTTCGGACATGGAAAGGGATGGAAATTTGTTACGGAACAAAACAGCATAATAAACTCCAAATAGAAGCGAATGGAAGTTACCTATCAATCCATCATTCATTCACTCGCTAGCCTTGTAAACGAGATAAAATTGAATTATTAAATTGATTTACGCAACATTTTTCCATAGTCAATCGCTTCTCGCTTATGTTTCTGTCATCATGAGTTAATTAGTAATTAACGAGAGTGTCGCTTGTGAAAGATTAATTGCTTTTTCGGGAATGATTTCATAATTTTATCTTGATCCACATGGAGTTCATTTGCACTGGTAAATCACCGTGAGAAAAACGTACCGAGCTGATAAGCAGCGTGATTTGCTTCTTTTTCACACCCTCAATAAGATTTTCGTCTTTTATCCCTTAATGCTGTCTAAACTGTTAACGTAAACAAAAAGGGTGCCAAAAGTTTTAACATCATTGTGTAAAAACCATAAAAAGTTAATCTTGGGTATTCATCCCTCAATTTATTGCAACCACATAATTGTTGCCAGTGGGAAAGTCAAAAAAGGCAGTTAATATTATTCAATACCATGTTTCACTGCAGATTTGTGCAACTCGGAGTCAGAATGTTCAGATAATGAAACTGGAGACGATGACGAAGATAATTTGGAGAGCTCAGGAACAAAATCCGCAAAATCGCGACGGCGAAGAACCGCATTCACTAGTGAACAGCTTTTGGAACTTGAACGCGAGTTTCACGCCAAGAAATATTTAAGTTTAACGGAGAGAAGTCAAATTGCAACGACGTTGAAGCTAAGTGAAGTTCAAGTAAGTATTAGGAATAGATTTTATTGATCAATTGTTGGTCATATCATCAATGAACGTGAAGTTTTATTTGGTACAAAAAATTTGAACGTTCATGTTTTTTTTTTGTTTTTTTAATGACAAAAAGGAGATTTTGTAAAGTTTATTTAAGTTTCACATGGCGTTGACTTTCTTTATTTTCCATTTTTAACGAGTTAAAGCATCAGAAAAAAACTCATAATTATAATATTAATAAATGCAAACAAATTAGATGCTTGATTTCACGTGTACATTCAAATTATATGCCAACTCTGATTTTAATTTGGCTTAATACCATGAACTTAAAGAGCTGCAGTTATTCTTTTGATTTTATTGGAATGTTTTTTTTTTGCAGATAAAGATTTGGTTTCAAAACCGCCGCGCTAAATGGAAGTAAGTTAATCCTTCCCACTATTTTATCCCGTAGGAAACAGAAAGGGTGTACGTACATTTATAAAATAACACAATTATTATACATTTAAAAGTTAAAATATATATTTTTATATTCAATTGAAAACTTTTAAATTAGAATTAATTGTTCCATTGATACATTTGTACACTCACCGTCGACTTGAAGTTTTACTGATTTCAAAAGAATTTTGTACTTTAAATCTCTGTTGAAAAATAATATTCAGGACATCTTGTTTAATAATTGAATTTTCATACAATGCAAGTTTTGAAAAATAGTAAAACGATCAATTTGTTTCTTCTTTAAACATTCTTTTGCAACGACCTTAAAAAAATCTTTTTTACTGACTGTTTCTTTTTTTGTTTTTCAGGAGGTCTGTAATTTTCAAGCTAGCCGTTAAAAGCTGCTAATCCTTTTTGGCAACTATTTTTATATCTGCTGCACTGGTTTTAGTATTCATACAAATTACAGACAAGTGAACTCAAAATAATATTCTTCAAGCATCGTTAGAGTGGCAAGAATTGACTAAAGTTTTAAATTTAGAAACTTTGATTCTTCAAATATATCAGAGCTTCTTCAATTGAAGTAGATCAACATCTCAGCTTCTCTAGGATATGAAAATCTTGTTTTTAAAAATCAACAGCTTCACTGGGACCCAAAAATCAACAGAAGCTGTGGATTTTTAAGAGCTAGTGAATCTGTTGATTTTTAAAAATCAACAGATTCTGATGATTTTGCAGGTTCATACGAACTGTAGTTTTATTTTGCCGATGGTTTTCGCCGATAACTTCTTTACAATAATAACCCGTGGACACCTCAACCAGAACATTCTGTAAAAAAGGGAGCAATTGTCAATAAAATTCTCTTTCACAGGGTTAAGGCTGGCCTGACATCGCATTCCATGGGAAATCGAGGAACAACGTCAAACGGTGGAAACAAAATTGTTGTTCCGATTCCTGTTCACGTAAATCGTTTTGCCATTCGCCATCAGCATTCAACAATGGAAAAACTGAGTCTTTGTGGACCAAAACCGGAGCTGAGAAAAGCCGCTAATGTGGATTCGAGTTGCTTTGAGAACTTCAAGCTTCACCAAGCAAAGTCGTTTTTATAAGAGTTTGATTGTGTCTTTAAACTGTTTGGCGAAAATGAGAAACTGTAAGCAATATCTTTTAGATCCAATGATTTTTACTCATAAAACATCCGAAAATTATAATTCTGTGTCAACACAAATTGAAGGACAAGAAATAAATAAACTTGAAGTACGCTGCCTGCTTTTCACTTCACAAGAAACGATTTCATCGATTAGGTTCGCTCTAAATAGGCGGAAAATATTAGTTTCGCAGGGATTTTGAACATGATGCGTTTTTCTGATTTCAATGTGATTTTGACAAAAGTTTGATGAAAAAACTAATACAACCCTGTTCTCATAGCTGCGGCAGCTTGAACGTCCTTTCATCCTTTCAAAGTGCAAACAAATTTTTCCAAATCGAATGCTGCAATTTCATGCCTTTTGAAATGTTCATTCATTTGACTCGTTAACAGAGGCCGTCGATTCGAAACGCATTTTTGACTTCCTTTCTAATCGCTTCTGGCTTTCTCCCTTTCCTTTAACTGTTGTTTTATCACGAAGATAAATAAAAATCCCTGTATATGACATTCCTAATTTCGATGACTCGAAGGCTCAATTCCAAGGTGTAACACGCCCAGTGTATTTTTCTATTTTTCGGCTTTTGCATTTCCTTTCAGTTGACACCCTTTTGAATCATTTGTACGTCAATGCAATTAACCCTCATCATTCTTTGTTACATCCACAGCATACTCAAGTCTTCTCTGGAAAATACGTTTAATTTGAATGTTCATTTTGCTAATCGTAATTTTGCTGCGAGCGTGATTTCTAAATCCAAATAAACATTTTTCAACGCCTCCAGGGGCGAACTTCCACATTTGGTGTCTTTTCAGCTTGCGATGAATTATTAAACTCTCCTGCTGACGTTGGACCCTCCCTATGAAAATTCTAATTTTCCTAATTCAATTTAAAATAACTAATGACTTCTGGATTTTTAAAATAACGCCCATGTTTCCTTTCACAAGTTTCACTGATGAGTCGTTAAACATTATTTGAAAAAAAAATCTTTGAAGTCGCACATATTTTTTCTCGTCATTAGGCATTGGTGATTCCGTCAACTAGATTTTGGCAATTTATGAAGTAAATTTGTTCACTTATGATTTTCAGAAGTCACTGTAAACAAAATTATCAGGGAACTAATCAATCAAAACAATATTCTATCAAACTGATCAAAGTAGGATCAAAGTGATTGATCATAATTTTGACAAACTAAAATTTACCAGCTTTTCACTTTAAACGGTCTCTGAAAAAGCTGAAATTACAGCATTGTCCAAATATTGACGATCACAGAATATCAATTATACTTAACAACAATAGGCAATGCCGCCGGCGTTGTTGTCGATATATTCTTGTTTTTAATTCATTTAAGCTGAAGAACAAGAACAGTAGTCATGCTTTGAACTTTTTTTTACAAATCGACGCGTCGCACACTTCACATTAAAATGTGATTCTATTGAATTCTGTCTGGAGACAAATTTCCTATCGGCATCAACGAATAATAATTTTTAACGAGTGATTGAATCGACATTCTTAAACTAGTTGTAGATTTTGTTTACAATCGTTGAATCAACGATATTAAAGTGATCTTCATAAACTGTAATCTCTAATGAGACTTTCATTCTAGCAAATCACGCGAAACTTCAAAGCAAAGTAGCTTCGTTCATCAAAAAAAAGTTCAGTTCTGAGGAAATACAAAAAAATTCGCGTTTTTGCCGCAATTTCAAACATTAATTATGCAAACCATACGACAACACCTAATCTTGATGCATATTTAAGAAAACGAACATCCTGAACACATGTATATCTTGCAGTTAAATAGCTCGCTAATGTTTTGAAGTCTTCAAATTAAGAACCTCATTGCACTCTGAAATTGTTTCTTTTTGACACGCATTGCGACTCGATGCAGAAAACTAGAACTTGTGTTGTTTGTTTGCACAACGAATAGCATAGAATCGTTGGTAAACTAACCGCAAAATTCTAATTCTGGGTAAAAAATTGCCCACTTAGAAAACCAAAACATTGAAGAAAGTTTGTTGAAAGTAATTGAGAACAAAGAAGTTAACGCTGACGACGATTATTCTCAGTTTTGAGCTTGTTTCTGATCCACCCTTGATTTCCAAGAAATTTGGAAAGGGAAAAATCGGGGTGACAAAAATTAATTTTCCGTCAAGCTGTGTTGAATGCTACAAATTATATTGATGATGATGATTTGAGCAACCGAGAAGAAGTAAAGAGAAAACATGACCATTTGCCGATGGTTCTGGCCATAAAACACAAATTGAGTGGTGAAAAATCAACTCCCTCAAAAACAAATCTTCACTTTATTTGCTTTTCTCTGAAAAAATGTCCAAAAGTGATGACAAAAAGGTTCCCACTTTCTGTTCGCCTCGGAGAAAAACGGTTTTTTATTATTTAGACCGCATGGAGTTGAACAATTTTCAATACTTTTGTCATTGAGATTTTGTGCTGACGTTTTTTATTGAACAACAACAAGCGTTCAGCTTCAATTTAATTTCCATAAATCACTGTATCAATAATCATAATATGATTTATGGTTCTTAGGCTTTAATTCCTAAATGACTTCCGATGGGCAACTCCTTCAAGTTATAAGTTTGTGAAACATATATTGGCACATGATAAATGTCTTGCGAATCGATCGAAGGACAGTTGAAGAATACATTGAATAAAGATTCTTTCGTTTCTTTTTATGTACTAACGTTCCTTAGAGTTTTGAAACTGTGGACAATTCGTATAAAACTTTGAAATCTTGTTGAATTAAATTTTAGCCACACTTTTACTAGCAAACCCAAATGCAGCAGACAAAAGCATTGTAATTTATTAATTTCAAAATTTCTGCTAGCAGCTTGACGTCTTCGACCCTACACTTCTCTCAATTTTGAACAAAATCTTCTATGCAAATTGTATCTAAAGCCGTTTCGGATGTTGAAAATAAAATAAAACGTTCTAATCTTTCAAATTATCCCTTTTTCAGCACTCAGAGTCATGAAATCATTCACGTTACGCCTCTCAAAAGGATTTTTGACATGGAAAAACATTTAACAACACGACAAATGAATTTTCTCTGATAATTTGTATTGTCGTGGCTGTTCTTTTGCGTAGAAATTAATATTTCATCTCGACTGCACGAGGCTCATGAATAAATTTCTGAGCTGCTATACGTATCAAGGGGGTTGACTCAATGATTCACCCTCTAAACGAGAAGTTACCGATCTTCGAGCGGAAATAAATTGAAGGATGTGTTGAATCACAAACAAAATTAATTTTGAGCATTAAGTTAACTTCGTTGATGCGGTTTTTTAGCAAACAACAATGGGAAACTACTTAATCGATTCTAAATGACAGTGTCATTATAATTTTTCAGGGAGGTGGAGGTGGCAGCAAAGGGAAAATGAGAAAATGTTTTGATAATGCTTCGACAAATGGCATGAAGAAATTTCAGAATAACTCATGGATTTCGTAGTGAAAGGGAAATTGAGAAGACAATCAACAAATTATGCAGACTTTTTGTGAATTTCTATTAAAAAATTGTTTAGAATCTTGTCAAGAAGAATCTTTTAACTTTGTAACTCAACTTAGAAGTTCCCCTTAGAAGTTTGTAACAACAGTCTATAATTTCACATTGTGATAATAAAACATGAATGATGTTTACAGAATTATCAAATTAGAGGGTTCACTGCCAAGTATTACGGAATCGCCGATGCCTGAATATTTCATCGAGTGTAATTCCACCCACGCTTTTTTAACGACTATCAATTATGTTTTTGTAATTTCTCTTGTAAGAAGCTAATCGATGTTTGATGATTTTCAAGACGATAATTATCAATAATTAATTGTTTTCAAATCTTCTTTTTTATTTAAATCTTCTTTTAAAATAATGAATAACTCAGATAATATTCTCATCATATGGTGTTCATAAATGTCTTAATAAATTGCTAACACTTGTGGCGACATTCCTTTTGTTTGTTTTATAAACAGCACCTTTTTCATTCACATTAACGGACTAATTACATAATTTTGATAATAACATTTTGCACAATGATAGCGTTCGCACTTTATTTTTATTTACATCATACTTTCTCAATGAAAAGAAGAAAAATAACATTTTTAGGGATTACAACGAAATTTTCATATCACTTTTGTGTTTTGAATAGATCTATTTTTTCAATATAATATTTCGACTTGTTCATGTGTTTTGTTCGATTGCTATAGAGTTCTACTTATGATTCATGCAGATCTTTTAAAGAAACTAACATTTTTAATTTTTAAACATATTTTTTTTCTTTTAAATGAAGAAGTCTTTCAGTGTAAGATTTGAATTGAATAACGATTGTATTAAACATTTTACAGTTTGATAGAAAGATTTCGACAACAATTATCAATTTTCAACAAATATTACGCTAGACGATGAAAAAAGACACCTAAGATTAATCAAAACGTGGACACCAATTTCTGTTTGTTTTTTAAAGAAACTGAAAGTTTAAATAAATTGTGATGCTGGTAAGTGGCGCCGAGTTTACATCCTTATTTCGCGAGTGGATCCAAATCGGAGAGCGAAAAGTCTTCAATGTTGAAGCTGTTCTTTGTCTGTAAGTAAAGGATGATTCAGTCAAATAAGCGGTTTAATGAATGTTATAATGCAGGCACGCAACAAAGCATCGATTCCACAAGACCCACTACACGATCAAACGTTGAAGTAAACGTAAACAACAAACAGACAGTCATAATTGGTCTTAAAATGACATTTTACAAAACGTTACAGCCAAGGTAATTGTTAGTAGCATTTTTAGAAAATCGCGGTTACTTGAAGCAACTTTTTACCTTCGACTGGCGACTTGCCTGGAGATTCTTTTGATCAGTAAGCCGGTTGGAAAACTCGTGAATTAGCGGAGTTTTATCAATTTTAAACTCGCTGAATGCGGCCGTGGCAAAGTCTTTGAACAAATCTGGATTGACTTCAATCTTTGCTTTAGCAGCTGGTGAAGTCGCCACTGTAGCCTGCTGCCCATTAACCATGTCATTCTTAAAAACGTCATATTTGTTGTTCTTTGTAGCCATCATCATTTCGGATGATTTTTGGAACAAATTTGACGACTTTTTATTCGAATCAACCGGTTGGGGTAGAAATGGATTGCGTGCTGAATCTGACTTTGAGAAAAAATCATTGCCCATGCCTATCTGGTTATCGTCTTCAAAGCTGCCCATTTGAAAAGATTGAGTTGGAAAGGCTTTGCCAGCATCTGAACCGGTAAATTCCTAATTTCATGTGTTTTTAAAAGTTTCAAACGAAGACAGTGTGATGAGAAAAACTAAGTGGATGTTAAATTAAAATGCTTACATTAAATGGCTTCGTGATGGGCACGAATGCTGCAAACGGATCAGCGCCGAACAAATCCTGTGAGCCGTTCATGCCGTTGGTACGACGAGGCGTTATCGCTTTTGGTGGTGGTGCCACTAAAATTTGAGTAATTAGTTCTGTTGAATCAAAAAGAGATAAAATTTCACTTACACAATGGCGGTGGCGATGAATGGTTTGTTGAATTCATTGTTGTTCCATCAGCGAAACTTCCAGAATTGAATGCTTGCTGACCAGATGTGTTTGACGGCTCAAAGCCGAACAAGTTGTTCGAACTTTTGTTTCCTTCTCGCATGTCTTCTTCAGCGCGTGGATCAAAGTCAGAATCAGAGTCTGAGTTCAGCAGAAGACCTTCGAGTTTTGTGCCGACTGAAGGCTTAGAACTTGTGATTTGATTACGTGGTGGAACGATCGGGGCGAAAGTGTTCTTCGGTGATGACGTTTCGATCAACAGTTGATCGTCGTTTTGCGGTATTGACACATCAATTCCTGAAAATTTAAATGAAGTCAATTAAAGTTTGCACTACTCAAGAAAAAACTTTCAATTAACCCAAATCAGGTGTTTTGTTTCCATCAATGGCTCCAGTTTCCAAGACTTGCACTTCGCAAATCTCCCGAATGCCCAAGCGCAGCAAAAGCTTATCCAAATCAGGCTTTGAAAGAATCTCCGTTAACTCGCGCAAGCGATCGCGGTAAGTCTGAACAGTCGATTCCAAAATTTTGTTGTGAGATTGAAGCTTCGAGATTTCAAATTGCTTGCCGCTGTCGGTCAAAAATCGTCGATAGGCTAAATCAAAAGCCTGTCCGATCGTTAGAGTAATGTCTGAGGCTAGCTTGCTTGATAAAAACACGAAACATTCATGAGATTCTTCCGCAGTTCCAGTCACGCTTCCAACGGATGAAGAAGACGATGTGTTGATACTTGTGGTGTCACCGTTGCCCGACGCTTGGACAGACGTTCCAGTTTTTGCGATGAAACTGAAGAACTTTTTCACGCCTTTTTCGTCCGCGCAGTAGCTAATCTTGTGCAATGGAAACTGATGTAGAATATTGTTCGTTCGTGGCTCCTAAAATTGACAACAGGTGTTGATTAGTTTTGTTAATGATGAATGTTTTGAATGAAAGTTGTCCAGAATTTTTACCTGAACAGCAACTCCATCAACACTGATGGTGATCTCAACCTTCTTCATCTTCGCGTTGGCTCCACCTTCAGCCTTCTTGATCTGTTGAGTAAACTGCAGTCTTCGAATGGCTTCTTTGACAACTTCGATGCCTTTGGGCTGATCAACAGGGGTCGTCCCCAAAAACTTGACTGTTGACAAAGTTTAAATTTGTTAAATTTAGTGGAACAAAAACAGAGTCAAAACTTACCTAAATAAGCAATGTGCCCATTAACCAACGCGTCAGGTGCGTGCAGCCAGTTGCGACCGTTTTTCTCATTCTTTGCGTTCGTTTTGGCATCGGAGTTCTCGTTGTTTTTATTCCAAAACTTCAAAGTTGACATCTTCGGTTGATTTTGCGTGCGGAAAATTTTCAATTACAAAATTGACTTGCAGAACAGATTGGATTCGAATGTTCGTTCGATTGCGAGTTCAAGCCTAGAATGAGATTAAATTATGAACTGAAAGTTCTCTTCTACAAACAGAAAAAACGCGAACACGAAAACTCCCACTACCAGATTGCTGTAGAATCAAGCTTATAATAACTGACAACCTACATTAAGTTTTAGTTGTTGCTGGTATTGTGCACAGTGATAAGAAGTTACAAGAAGAAAATCACAACTGATTTCCGACAAATTAACCATTTCATTCGAACGTTCATTAATAAAATTTCTGAATTTTATACGCTGCAATTCAGAAAACAGAGAGATTAGAACGAGTTCTATTGAATGTAGATAACCGCAATATTGTTAGATCCACGCAAATACGCAATAATCGTCTACTAGAATTACGATGCAAATAAAGATTTTTCTGCGCAATTGTTTTGATTGATTGGAAATTACTGTTCAATGAACCAACAAGCAGTAGATAAAGTGCAAACGTAGTAACACCAACATGTTTATATAAGTCTCAATATGTTGCATTGTTATATTTTCAGCTACAAATCAAACGCGTTTCAAAGTTTAGAAAACTCAGTTTCTGATGGAAAATCCCAAATTTAGTGTAGAATCCACACTTTTCAAAGCTAAGACTCAACAAACTGCAAACAATTCATTCGAACAAAACACTCGAGATTTTAATAGGATTGTTTATTAAATCATCTTCAGCGATTATCTAACACGGGCGTTGACCTATTCTTTCTGTCTAGGCATTATGTTTCGCTTTTATTTTCGATTATGTTACTGTAGAAAGAAAGTTTTTTTTTCTTCACGTTTTGCTGTGTGTTTTCGCATTTGTTTCTTTATTTATGCTGCTTCTTTATCCGTTGAATTATAATATTCATGTCACACTAATGCGTTTTTTTGAAATTTATGAATGTTCAATAAACGATTGTTCGTATGATCATCGAGTCAGCCGTCGCTGATATTCACGCCTATCACGCATTTTAAAATCGACATTGGAAAAATTGAACAGGCTGTGTAAAATAACTCGAGATTTCAACGACCGCTATGATGTTTTAGGTTTCTGTTACGGCGTATCGTTCAACGATGTTTTGCGTCACAATCGCGCATCTGTTGTGTGTTATTCTAAGAATTGTGGCGCAATTCCAATCTGCTGTTGCTTATGAACGCTTTAAAAAAAGGTTTAAAGTGTAAAGCCAATTACAAATGCCGTATTCACGTATTTTTTTAGGCAATTTATCATATTCAATGCTTAGAAAACGCAATTAATAGTTGTGAGAAAATTTTGTCCCAAGCGACCCAAGAAATTGCCGTAATTTTTATGAACAAAGCTTAATGCAAATGCTTTGAGAAATTGTCAACATTTCGTAAAGATTTTAACTGAAAAGTTATTCCATGGATATAATATTCCTGAACTTTGAATCAAAATGCAAATCTCGTATCGTTGCAAAGTCAAGTGTTGTAAAAATAACTTCTGAGAAGTTTTAAGGAAACTATAAAATCTCAGTCATTGCTCCACAAGCAATCAATATGTGAATATGGTTCTCAGTAAAAAAGAATCAAAACCTGTTGATAAATATTATAACTTCTAACTTGCTTCGATATATTTGTTACCTAACGCTGTGAGCTTAAAACTTTAATCGATACCGTGAAGATTTATCGAGTGTTGCATTCTACACAGAGCCGAGCGTGATTGCTTTGAAGCGGTTTTTACAATTTTATACTCGATAGACAAAAATAAAGCTCAGACTGTTGTAATAAGTTAATGTGAAACACGCTGTCGAGATAATCTTCTTCTGCTTTCTGTGCACTCAGATATCCATGCAACAACAATGCACTTGAAATAATTCGTATTACAAAACGAAAGAAATTTGTTTGATTGAAAAAATATATTTGATTGTATTCACTTAAAATAACTTTAAAATTATAATGTGCAATGTTTGTCACATTCCCTTGCAAATTTAAAAGAAACCAATTACTAAGCTTGTGAATGGATAGCAATTAATTTTACTTTTGTCATAGTTTTGGCAACACACGAAAACGACTAATAAGCAAGTTTAAACAGGAAATAATTCAAACTATCACTCATCGCAGAAAAACGCGAGAAAGTTGTTGATTGTTTATTTTCATATTGTTTGGTAAAACGACGTGCCTTAAGCAAGGTTTGAAGCAAAACTTGTTTATGACTTCTGAATATAAGCAAACGAAAAGTTTAAAATCTTGCACATTTTGAGACACTTAGATGAAGACTAGGTCAAATATATCAAATTCAGTCTCAGTTAGACACTTCAAGTCTGACCAAAAAAACAGAAATATCTTAATTCAGTAAAAACTTTACACGACCGCAAATTCACATCAACAATCTACAGGTCACAACAGCTCTTCAAACTTAAGACATGCGAAAAGCGTGTGCGAAAGATGTTTATTCGCATCAAGACTTGCACGGCACGACCGGTATTGGTTTCACCGGCGTCACTTCTTCCGACTAGTCTGTAAACATTGACAATCTTTTCAACACACATTCCCCAAACGTTGTTCGAGTGTTGACAGTGTAGTTTTCTCTAAATATTTTGGAAACAAGGTTCAAGTGCTTGAAAAACAAATTGATCATAACAAAATACCGATGTTGTGCATGTTTTTTAAACGTAAAAATTGATACTTTAATAAAGATTACTTCTTAATTTTTAAGTAAAGTGATGTCACTGAGTTGGGTTTTTTTCACTTTACAGGACTTTTGACGAAATGTTTTCGTGCTTTTATTTGAAGGTCATGTAGTTTATTCTAGAATTCCCTGCGTCGAATAATTTACAGTCGGTGCTGTTCAGACATCTTAAAAACGTCAATATTTAATCAAATGAATATTAAAAACCCCGACAAAACATTCTTCTGGAACAGTTCCGTGCCCTACAAGCCAGATTTGAAAGTCAAATCAACATGAAGAATCTGAGTTAAGGTGAAACTCACCGCTCAGATTTTTTTTCTCAACACTTTCAAAGTCGAAACAACCGCGCAAGAGATGTAAAGCTTCAACTTTTATTGATAAATTTGTGTTGTCTGAAGCGTTCATAACTATGCTGGAGTCTTCGCGTCAAGGTTATTCAATTTCAAAAGCAATTTAAACGTTCTTCATACGTATATAGGAAGCGAGTGATTCAACCAAGAAAGAATTATTTTGTCTTTCGCATTATTACGAGATTGACAAGGGCCGTGGTAATCATGGCAAAAATTTGTAACACCACGTGTGCATTTTTTGCTAAATTCTTTTCAACTAATGTGACCTTTGATTAAAACACCTTTCGCTACAATGGAATGCGATGGTACCTCTCACACAATTGTTTGTTGATGTTTTCGTTTGTTTTAATTTTTTTACGTGCGACAATGCAATTTGCAAACAATGAAAGAATGAACTATTTAAGCTTCAGGCATGCAGACAAAGAAACAATCTTGAAATGAGGCACGTAAGCGCCATTCCAGTCGAGATGTAACGTAAACTTAAGCTAAACTTCGCGAAAATTTTAATTTAAAAGCTTTGCTTGGGGCTACAGCAGCACAGGATCTTGGGTTGCCCAGACAAACCCTCCCCGACACGTTCTCCGGATTATCCGCTAAGAACCTAAACTGCTGGAGCAATTGGTGGGTCAAAATACCAAAATTTTCAAAAATTCCTTTAAGACTTCTTTGGTGCCTTTGAAAACTTCCGATGTAGACCTTATTCGGTTAACTTGTTTTACTCGATCCCGAATAAAGTCATTAGAATAAAAAAAAAATCGTGAAATGAAACCGAATGACAACTCAACGGAATTCTTATCACGAAAATCATTTAGAAACAAAAATTTTAATGAATTTAGTTGGAAAAGTGTAAAACAATATTGTTAGAACGTGAACTTTGAACAATTACTTGTTGTTTAATCTAGCGAATCTGATTGATTTTGTGTAAAAGTATAAACTTTTCATCAAAAAAGCTTAATCTTCATCAACAAACAATCTTCAATCTCAAAGTCAATTCAAAACAGCAATCCTATAAACCAAGGCCATGCCTTCGTGCCTCGTACGGATGTTGTGCGTTGTGCTGTAACAAACGATGCCAGCTACAATCTTCAAGTTTTCTCCGCGACGCAATTTTATAAATAACACAAAGCGATAGTGTGAGCGACACAGCATTTCTCAGATGTATTTATCTTCACGATGCGTTGAAAAAATAAAGCGAAAGATCACAGAAAATAAATTTCTCTTCGTCTTGCCTTCCCCATTGAAGTTGAATAACATTAGTTCCAATTCATCTTCAAAAAGACAAAGTTTCTGCACAGCGGATGAACATCCATTGCTTCCGTGTGTCTATATTTAGGACGCTAAATCGCGTAAACTTGCTGAAACTATTCCATTTACGGGGACAGAAAAAATAAACAACGTGAGATGATTATGGGTCGTTCTAAGTGATGCCAGTTCAATCCAAAAGATTGAGCTCGTTCTGGGTCGTCATTCACTTGATTCAATCAAATAAGAAAATAAATTCACTCAGTGGAGTCAAACAAAACGTTTTGTTTGCATTGTAAGCACTAAACATTGTACCTTGCAACCTTGCACGCCACTGCCAAACATTTGAGAGAGAAACTCACAACAATGTGCCTATCGAGTTGAATTAAACGAATCTCTTATCACTGTTATCAAGGATAAAAGTTTCAGATGTACTGCTTCTCTTGTTTCTCAGCTTTGTTATCACATTGTGCTTGATTCTCAAGAAAGCGTTTATAAAGTTTAATGAAAAAGAATCTTCAAACAGTCACAACAGCACTTTTAGGTTTTATTATCAAAGCCGGAAGCACCGCATTCCACGGAATAAATTCGTTCAAGTCTCACTTGCTTCTTTCAATCAGCTTTGCTCGACGTTTAACCGCACAAAAAATCGTTTGGTGGTTTTTTTTGTGTTCTTGACTAAAGTCACTTGATGGTTGACCAATGACTTGAATGCTTGAAACTAAAAGAAACTTTCTAATAATTGTAAGTTTCCGTGACTGTTTTCCGAATAAACTCTTTTTGCTTTCTTCTCCATACACTTAACTATGCCATCCGCAACTAACAGGCAGCGAACGCTCAACTTCTTCCCAAATTGTTCAACTTTCGCCACGTAGGACTGCAGTGCACATTGTCTAGCGCTGACCCCGCTTTGACTTTTGGAATTATCGCAATTCGCAATCATTTTGATGCAGTCACCTGACGATCGAATTTGAACGAACAGACTTCCAGCAATCTTTAGTACTTCCGTTTTTGCATACTGACATTTGAGATAAAACTAAAAAACACAATAATTTTCAGCTTTTGTTGCTCTTAAGCTTATTTGCAGAGCGCAACAACAATCAACATGTTAAAATCATTTCAACTTTGGTCAATTTTATACATTTTTTTCACCAACACACACGCGGTACCGTTGAAAAAGTTGTTTTTTACTCTTCGTCTTTATGAACAGTGTAAAAGTACTTTGTAAATGACAAATTTCTGGTTTTCTGACTCACCAAAGACGATTCACATTAACTTGGTGTTATTTGGAACTTCTCTAAAGGACTTTCCAAATGTTTTTGTATCTTAAATCCGCAAAGTAATGATTGTTAAACACTAACACACTGGAGTTTTTGCGTAAAATAATAATTTTTTCGGTTTTTTTCTTTCTTGTCTCTACAAATAATCCAGTGTAGCTATTCCATTCGTTTCATCTGTCGAACTGATCGGTGTAAAGAAAATTTAAAACAAGCAAAACGAAACGAAACGAAAAGAGAATGCTGCGAAGTCTCGGTAATTCGAGACTGTTAAAACGGGGTTTCGTTTCAAGATAATATCAACGGAAAATGAACTTCTCAACAAGACTACTCGAAGAATTTCATAGTTTTTCCCATGTTTTAACGGGATATTTGTGTGAAAACATTAATTTAAAGATTTAAAAACGCAATTGAATTAACAAAAAAGAAAGAAGAAACAAGTGGCAACTTGTAATTTAGTTAAAAAATTCCTTGGAAATTCGGAGAAAAATATTTCTGTTTCGAATTTTAAGACGAAACTTAGCTGAAGTGACAATAATTTTTTTGTTTAAAGTCATGGGCTTAATACAAGTCACATCAAACAACATCGCGATTATATTCACAGGTTTAACAATATTTCCCATGGATTTCAACAGCCACAAACAGTATTGCGCGTTATCCGAGCAACAACTTCAGTAAAGCCTCTCTGCTTCGGTTTTTGAGAATAAAAAGTTAGAGACGTAATTTACTAATCAACCACTGAGAAATCAAAACAATCCGGAAAAAAAGTGTCTGCGGTGAAATATTTTCTAGAAAACACCATGGAACTTGAGGCACAGCTGATTAAAAACTTGGAAAATCAATTAAACCGATTGATTGCGGAGTTGGAAGACTTGGAAGAAACAAAGTGAGAAAGTTTTTCTTCGGACTTAGGAAGAATTTTTATCAATTTTCAAACAATGTTTCATTTTAGAGACGAAGTAGAAGAACTGGAATACAACGAACTGAAAGCAGAATTTCTTGACCAGACTATGGTAGTCAGCGAAACTTTGGAGCGGATGAACCGGGGAGACGTCTCGGCCAACAGTCAATACGCTATAATGAAATTCAAACTCAGGAGCGCAATCGCGACCTCCTTCAACACACTTGAAGTCATCAAGATTTTCGGCTACAAACTGGAAAATGATCTTGAAAAGCAGCTAAAGGCTCTGAAGGAAGATTTTAAATTGAAAAGAATTGGCAAACAAGCGATGGAGGCAAAGCGAATCGAAATTTTAAACGAAATTAAGCTTCGGAACGAGAAACTGTTGACGAAAGAAGATTTGGACTTCTTGGAGATGAAATCTCAACAGGAAATGAACCAACTTAACGCTATTGAGGACTAAGCTAGTCGTTTAGTTCTTTTTTTTCGATTTTATTCCATTATTTAGTTCATTATGCTTGAACATTCATTTCGTGAAAATTACTAACAACAAAAAGAATTAAACTGATAAAACCAAAAAATCGTGGACAAAATAAACTTCTAGCAATTTTGCATGTCGAAGAAGAATTGGCTCTGACTAAGTAGTAACTCGGAGGTAGGTGAAGATTACGAAAACTTTATTTCTGCATCAGAGCCTGCACGTCCTGTGCCTGCATAAGCTGCGACGGTTTATTTCGATCTCTGTGGATTCATGTTCATCTCGTTCTCGGCTTCAACGGGCACAATCGTGAACATCTTTGGCAGTGTCGTTGCAGTTATCCTTCCTTTAGCAACACAGATTAGAAACTTGAAAACTGCGGTGTTTGAAAGTTTGATTTCATTTGGAACTTCTGTCGCCAGCTTAGTTTTATCCCTTACGGCATGCTACGTGATGGGATTAATAATAAACGCCAAGGATAGATCGATGTTCTAGTTCGACGCAACGATTTTATCAATAAGAATGTATTGTCCAAACAAATGATGGATTGGTTCAGATTTAATGAATCGAAGGTCGTACTGATTTTACTTCAAAAAAAAATCCGAAATCTTTTTCATCCTCAGCTTGAATATTTTGACTCGAACGCATGCAACCAGTGGTTTCAACATATCGATTCACATTTTGACGAGGCATCGATGTCATCATGAGTTTCAAATTATTTTTAGTAAATTTTTAAACTTTTGTTCTTTCAAACACAAGCTCCAAATAACTTATTCGCTAACAACCAGTCATACACGTGAAACGTAAATTCTAGAGATCGATTAGATCATGAATACAATGTAATTTATTTTTGATGAAATTTCATCATTTTTTTTATGAAATAAAAAAAATTCTTCAAATCAAATCTTTCAAACACACCGAACCGAAGCTTCAAGCTTCAAGTTTGACGAAGGTAAACAAAAAACGTTAAATGCAGAAGTTGAATTTAGACTTTTTTTAAAGTCTAAAGTTGAAGTTTTTCAGAACCCTAAAGCTAAAGCTATAGCTGGTCCTTAAAAAAAGTCTAAAGCTATAGCTGGAAAACGCCAAAAAAATACCTGAAGTCTAAAGTCTAAAGCTAGCTGGAACAGCGGTGACAAATTTTACTTTTAATTCGAGCTCCAGTCTGACTGCTTGACTCCTGCACTACTGAATTTTAAGCTCCGGAAAAGATTTTTGGAGGGAAAAAAATTGTTAACTTTAGGGTTTGCTTTAGAGTTTTTCGGACAAACTCTAAAGCTAAAGTCTAAAGTTGAAGTTTTTTAGAACTCTAAAGCTAAAGCTGGTCCTTGAAAAAAGTCTAAAGCTAAAGCTATAGCTGGAAAACGCCAAAAAATACCTAAAGTCTAAAGTCTAAATTCAACCTCTGGTTAAATGTAAATTTATTTTTCCAAACTTTTCAACACGTCAATCGTCTTAAAATAACTTTTAGAAGCAAATAAATTTATATCAACAGCAAATTGTATTTATTTTCAACTTTAATGTACAAAAACTTCACTTTTCAAAATATATCCTTCAAAAGCCACGTCAACTCTAACGAAGACATTGAAATGAAAAGCCAAATTTCAATTTTCCCAAATCGTTAAAATAATTTTGCAATAATTTATTCTATTCAGTAAAATCAACAGGTTGGAAGCGTTTCCTTTAATAGCTTCCATCCTGCCTCGGTGTCGCGAGAATTATGCTTGTCACATTTAATTTTTGCTGATGAATCGGTTTGAATTCGTGTCACGCTGATCCAGTCAATGGGTTTCAGAAATATGTTATTGACTAAATCAATAAAATCTCGAATATGTTTGGTTTCTTCTTGGGGATTTGCGCAACACTTCGGTAAAGGATTTACAACTCTGAGGCTCCCGAAATGTTCGTCACAACTTGGGACGATAAAACAGCTTTATCGGAAAGTGTAATAAATCATTTTGGAGATAACATCTCGCTTGTTGTGAATGAGAAAATTTCGCAGCAGGAAGTTGGAAGAAGAAACCAGCCGAATCCTTCTTTCAACGGCTATTGAATCTGTTGTGAAAAATTATCATACCGTAATTCAAAGCAATACATCATGTTCAGTCGCTGTTAACTATCTCATGTCAAAAGCACATATTTTCACAGTCTCGGTCTATGACGTCAAAAGCACAAACACACTGTCAAACGTGCGCGTGGCAGTCTTATGAATGAACGGCGATGTTCAACAGATACTTTCGTCAATAATTCGAAATGTTGAACTGACGCGATATGACACGAACAAGGACAAGAGAAGACAAACTATGCGGATTGAAATCAATTTAACTGCAGAACTCGAGAAGCTTCGCAACCAGCTCGGCAAATTTGGAGACATTGTTTTTGAAATTCCTTGAACAGTGTCTGATTGAAGTGCGTAGTGCGCATGGTAGATAAAACTTTTTTCTCCTTCTTCGGTTCTTGTGAAAATTTTCAGAGTGAACACACATCTATTCATACTTTGTCATTCGATTGAACTGAAAGCGCGGAAAATGGTGATTGATAAAGAGAATTTAAGCTTCTGATGAAGCATATTTTGTACTGAAAGTGAATTTATTGTGAGTGTTGGACAGTAACAAGTGAATTACGTTGCTTGCTGGAGAAATTCGTGGAACACCAACTAACTGAAGCTTTTTCTCCTCCTTTCACTTTTCAGTGTTAAAGTTTTTGAGTTTGCACTTTTTTAGCCAGCAGTTTTTGATTTTCAGTTCAAAGAGACACATTAATCGCGAGTGCTGCAATATCTGAAGGTACATCCAAGTGAAAAGTGAACTTGTTATCGATTTTGTGGAAGTAAAATAATTTCTGAAATCGATGTGCTTGTAAATCAAAGTGATACCTTATCGAATATCTCGTCTAATTGCAGAAAAACGCAATTTCAGGCTTGATATCCAATTATAATATGCAAAAGAAATGCTGTTCCCTGCTTTTGTCACTTGTTATTCTATCGCTGGCACAAGTGACGTCATCAACATCGCCGAATGAAGTTTTCACCAGCTCGTTTTTAGTGCGGTTCAGAAGGAGTGTAGATAGCGATGAAGCTCATGAAATTGCCAAACGCAATTCATTTATCAATCTTGGAGCGGTAAGTAAACTTTGTTGACACGTCTTTATTTGTCATTGATGTCACTATTGCGATCAATTGTGTTCTCGTCATGTGAACGAAAGGAAATTCAATATAGAAATGAGAATGAGTTGCCAATATGTTGTTGATTGTGGAGGAAGAACGAGCGACATTGCGTTAATCCATCACGATCCAAATTTGCGTAATCGGAGAAAATTCGCAGCATATGGAAATTGACGACGTCGAAACGTTTGCCTTGACAAGTGCTACTCGTCAAAACTCCAATAAACGACGAGTTTCGACCGTTTAATGATAAATAAATATTTGACGACGTCGCGCGTAATAAATTTTCCATATGGATTACGCTTATCTCGCTTGAACTTGAGCTTCCACCAGGATCGGATGATAAAAATTCATCAAAAGCTATGCAATTTGAGACTGACAGAGATGAAAACTAAGACTTCATAGACGAAAGCACTTCAAACTCGTGATTAATTGCAAATGTGACACTTTTCTTCCCCCTGGAGAAACTTTCGTAATTTTCCTCTTAAGTTATTTTACGACATGCATGACGTTCAAATACTGAATGAAGCCTTCGAAGAAATGTGCGGAGGCGGAACGGAGCGTACAAGGAGATTTTCTTTTTATCAAGCATCTGTCACAAAGGACATGAATCCAGGGGACCAATTCAAAAAGTATCTCCCAAAAAACTACGGAAAAGCGACGGATTCCAAGGACCGTTTGTTTAGGACGGTAGAGCACACAACGAAAGTGTGGGAGAAGTTTGAAACTCGATTTAATCGCTAATCTCTGCCAATCTTTCTTTTGATACAGTCCTTTTTGAAAACATCTTCTGTCATGACACAGAAAAAGCGAAAATTTGCGTTGGCCGGTGTCATCAGCGATGCTAGGTGGGACGGGAAAGGGTAGCTTAGGCAGATTTTTAGCTTCTGGCAAAAATTACGAAAGCATGAAAAATAAAGCGTCGAAATAATTTCTTATATTAACAGCAAAATGACGTATTTGCCAAAGCCGTGCGGTGAATACTTACAAATTGCTTGAAATGAAAAAAGTTCTGCGTAAACCTATTAAAAAAAACTGTGCTAACACATGTAAAAACTTTTGTAAAAACTTTTCTTTTTTGAAAAGCTCAATCAAGCTTCCATCGAGGTCACGTTCAGACCATTTTCAACACTTTTACAGCATTTTTGCTGAAAAGTCCCTTGAGAATGAATAAATCATAAATTAATCAAGAATCATTTGTGCTTTTATCCCAATTGTTGTACAAATTATTTTGTTAAAGCAAATTCAAACAATCCAATAAAAAAGGTCTTCGTTCCAACCGCCCCAAATTTATTGCTTGACCCTTGCGAGTCTCAATTCATATTAACGTCACGTTCCCTTCGGATTTACAAACAAAACATTATCGATGTCGCAAGTAAAATATTTCTCGTCTGCCACATCATCCTTTCTCCTCGGATCTGTTTTTAAATTGTTTTTCATATTTTTTCAATTCCATTATTAATTCATGCATTATTTATCTGATTTTGTGTTCAACAGTTGCCGGGAAGTGAAGGGACCGAGTATCACTTCCGTCACAGCACGATGCCTCATATGCGAACTAGGCGAAGCATTTCCCACATCCGAGTTCTGAAGAAGGAGTCCTTGGTGAGTTTGTCGAGATTTGGGTTGCTAAACATCGAACGGAACTTTTTTAATCAAAACTTTTTGTTTGTTTGAAATGTTTACTTGTTAAAAGCCTTTAATGACAGGATCAATAAGTGACGAAAAAAAGAAACAATTTTAAATCCGGTTAATCGAGCGAAAAGCGAGTGGGTTGGCAACAACCGATTCTTCATTCGATCGATTGACGACTGTGTCCAAAACGTGCGAGTTGATTTAAAATACGTCATTTTCGGTCGGAATAAAAGTTTCTTCGGGCTTTTATTCACCCGTTTTTGTCCTTTCATAAGTTTCCAGCCATACTAATCCTTTGATAATTCTTTGTAAACACCCAAAATTCAACATAGGTCCACACGGCGGTTCAACAGCCCGGTTTCAAGCGGGTAAAACGTGGATTTCGAACACTAAAGAATCCCGTAGCAATCAGCAACAACCCCATCAATGATGCAAAGGAAGCCGAAAGCAACAGCAAAATTCCGACTGATCCGTACTTCTCGCTTCAGTGGTATTTGCGCAACACAGGCCAAAACGGTGGTAAGCCCCGATTGGATCTCAACGTGCAAGCAGCGTGGGACCAAGGAATTACGGGCAAGAATGTTACAACGGCCATAATGGATGACGGTATGTCAAATCATGAAAAGCACTAAAGCTGTTTAGCTAATGTCACCATTTCGCTCGCTTTATAACCCATTCAGGCGTAGATTACATGCACCCTGATTTGAAATTCAACTACGTAAGTTGTCAGGTTTTTGAAGTTATTTTGCCGTGAAGCTGACAAAATTGTTTTCGCTTTTCCACCCAGAACGCCGAAGCAAGTTACGACTTCAGCAGTAACGACCCTTACCCTTACCCACGATACACCGATGACTGGTTCAACAGGTAAACGAAGCATTTTACGTCTTTATCTGAGAAATTCCAACTAAATGTAACCTTTTCACTAGTCATGGAACTCGTTGTGCAGGTGAAGTCGCTGCTGCCCGTGATAATGACATTTGCGGGGTTGGCGTTGCTTACGATTCTAAAGTCGCTGGCATCAGAATGCTGGACCAGCCGTACATGACGGATTTGATCGAAGCCAATTCAATGGGACACGAACCGCATAAAATCGATATTTACAGCGCTTCATGGGGGCCAACTGACGACGGCAAGACTGTCGATGGACCGAGAAATGCGACAATGCGAGCGATTGTGCAAGGTGTTAACGAGGGTCGCCGTGGCCTTGGAAATATCTATGTTTGGGCTTCCGGCGATGGTGGCGAAGAAGATGATTGTAATTGCGATGGATACGCAGCATCGATGTGGACCATTTCGATCAACAGTGCAATCAACGACGGACAAAATGCGCATTACGATGAAAGCTGTAGCTCAACATTGGCAAGCACGTTCAGCAACGGTGCTAAGGATCCCAATACCGGAGTGGTACGTTTAGAATTCGATACTTTATTTTTGCAATGAAAACCAATTTTCTGAAACCTAGGCGACGACCGATCTTTATGGAAAATGCACAACAACACATTCGGGAACATCCGCAGCAGCTCCGGAAGCTGCCGGGGTTTTTGCCCTCGCTCTAGAAGCAAAGCATGTGGAACATATTTCTAGTTGGTTTAAAAATCTAATGAAAACATTTTCAGTCCAACATTGACTTGGCGTGACATTCAACACTTGACGGTTCTCACATCCAAACGGAACTCGCTGTACGACGCCAAGAATCGGTTCCACTGGACAATGAACGGTGTCGGTCTCGAGTTTAATCACTTGTTTGGCTTTGGAGTTTTAGATGCCGGCGGTGAGTGAAGCACAATTGTAGCGTCGTGACGTGGGGAAATTACGACTGTCAGAAACTTTGCACAATCTGCTTCGTTTCTCACGTCAACATGTTAAGACTTTGAAATCCCGTCGCGTCTCGACTCATTCGCATTACATCCCGGATGAAATTAATTATTCTTCTCCCCCGACAGGCATGGTGACCTTGTCAAAGCAATGGCGAACAGTTCCACCACGATATCATTGCGAAGCCGGTGCAATTACAAAGCTGCAGTAAGTTGAAGAGGGCGGCATTAACAAGACGCCGATTAAATGTTTAATGATTACAGAGAAATTCCATCCACAAGAACGCTTGTTTTGAAAATCGATACGGACGCATGCCGAGGCACAGACACAGAAGTGAATTACCTTGAACACGTGCAAGCTGTCATAACAGCAAACTCGACTCGACGCGGAGACCTGGAAATGTTTTTGACATCGCCGATGGGAACAAGGTTCGTTATCAAGCTAGTGTTATGATTTGATACGTTACAAGTTACTTGAGGGCGTTTTGAATCTATTTTCACGCTACTGAAAGTGTGCCTTCGTCTCACGGGCTTAAAAATGACTTTTCAACAACATTTCTTATTATTCCTTCCATTTCCAGATCAATGATTCTGAGTAAACGACCGAACGATGATGACCATCGAGATGGATTCACTAAATGGCCGTTCATGACCACGCATACCTGGGGTGAATACCCAAGCGGAAAATGGCTGCTCGAAGTTCGATTCAATTCACAGGAGCCCCGCAGCGGATGGTTCAAGGAATGGTCATTGGTGCTTCACGGAACAAAAGACCCGCCCTACAGAACCCTCTCACCGAAGTCTCCGCACTCGAAACTCGCAATCGTGAAGAAAGCTCATGAGGACCGCAAAAACATGTAATCAAATGGACCAGAAGACAAACAATTTATTTTTAGCCCCCAACAAGTTATCTAAACAAAGAAAAAGTATTTATTGGAATTGAATTTATTTCGTGGGGACGGCTGTGTTGATCGGCAAGAAGAACAGCAGCTATGAAACGGAGCGCTTTTCCTTCAGAGCTTCATTTCCAAAAAGTTTCGACGACGAATTGGAATCAATAATTTTCCCAAAAACATTACAGTCAAGAAAATTTTCCTTCAATGAAATCTCACAAAAAATTTCAAAAATACTTCACATTCTTAGAAGGCACAGAGTTAATGGACGAAGATGATGATATATATATAATGGACGAAGACAAAATAAATCCATGTTGTAAGTAATTTTAGCTGAAAAATAAAAATGCTTGATTGAATCATGGAAATAATATTTAATCACATCTCTTTGCATATTAAGAAGATTATCGTGTGCAAAGATTAATTTCTATTCTCCAAAATTATTCTCAAATGTAGTGGAAATTCCGAGTAAAACGAAAACTTTTTTATCGCATAGTTTTGATTTGAAGATTTGAAAGATTTTTAACCAAAAGTTGACTGCACAGTAATTATAAACCCGTTGATCAATGTTATTGACATTTCTGCACATTGTTCATGATTTCGTGAGCATTTCTCTGGATCAGAAGCACTGGGAACTAAAAGGAAGTTTCGAAGAGCTAATCTGAGCAATTTCAATTTAATTCTGAGCGTTGCGGCAGCCCAAGGATTCCACAAGCACATCATCTTCTCTTTCATTAGCAGGCACAAATTCAATTCCAAGTTCCAATTACTTCAATTTATATAGTCACGAGAAAGCTTCTTTCTCTTCGTTAGCTTAACTACAATTCTCCTTACTCAATGTAAACTTTTAAATGTGTACAAAACGATTTTCATTAAACCTTGCAAAGTTTCAAGAGAAGTCAAATGGAGTAGAGTTTACTATTGAAATCTATTTTAATCAATTTATAATTAAATTGAATAATGTGAAACACAAACTAATATGAAATCGAGAGAGCATGAGCGACTAATAAATATTTTTATATTGAATGTTACACTATTCACAAGATTTGTTATTGAAATACTGGAATAGACGACAGACACAGCACGTTTATTTTCACTACACATTATTCTATCAATTATTGATTTTAAACCTTGAAAATATATAAACTATGTAAGTAAACCTATCATTAACGGTCAACTCAAGTGACTGAAGTACTTTAAACTAAAACAAGGGTGAGCTTTGAAAGCACAAACTAATCAAGCTTTCAAATCGTCATAATTCGTCATTGATAAAAGTCGTAAGTTGCGTCATTGTTCTAGTATTTTGGCATAACTTTCTGAACATGCTTCTCTAATTTGTATAATTTTTATAAAAAACTAATGTCTAATCTTGGTGGAAACTGAGGTTGAATGATTTTAACATCGACGAGTTGAGATATGCCAAAAGAAAAGAATGCAGAATTTTATTTTTGGTTCTTTTGAATAAAAAAACCTAGAAACCTAAAGCTTATCGAGTTTTGAACTTTCTTTTCAGATTGAAGAAGACAATGCTTTCAATTGGTTTGCTCAAAACGCTTCTTGTGGTTTACCTTGAAAAGTGGTTATCGCTTTTAGCTCGCCTTGTATGATAAGCTTTTGTGAGTCCGCGAGTTTCAAATCGAGAAGATGCTTGCACAGGAGATTTTCAGTGCTAGGACTTGGCATACCTGCTAGGACTTGGGTACTTAGCCAATTCTCTCAATCATCACATCAGTGTTAAAGTTTTGATTGATGAAAATGAATTAAAAGTTTAAAGCACTGCGAAAAAATATTTAAACAAAAAAATCCCAACAGATTTTACACCCAAACTCATTCATCGCTGGTCGAGCCTACAAAAACTTGGAAGTTCTGAGTGGATTTGGTTTGCATTCAACACTTCGTCTGACTTCGTACAATACATCGTATTGAAAGTTTTTCCATGTCCACGAGCAACGGGTAGGTAGTGATGCCTATTAAATCGGCACTGTTAATTTTCTACTTAATGCTGGAAACATTCCCGGCTTGAACATTTCCTACTGCAAGCCGGCTTGGGTTTATCACACAAAGTTTGATCACATCCGGTACATGGCACTCGACTTGATTCAGAACACCGGAAACAACATCCTTGAACTGACGAAGCTGCTGGCGAGCTCAGCTTAACTCGAGAATCCACCGGAAGGAACTGCGACAGTTTATTTCGACCTCTAGGGACTCGCGTTCATCTCGTACTCGGCTAAAACAGGAACAATTGTGAACATCCTTGTCAGTGTCGTTGCAGTTTTTCTTCATTTAGCAACACAGCTTAGAAACTTGAAAAATGTGGTGTTTGAAAGTTTGATTTTGTTCTGAACTTCTGTCGCCAGCTTAGTTTCATCACTTGCGGCATGCTACGTGATGCGATTAATAATAAACGCCATGGATCTTTTCGCAGTTATGACAATTCTGATATTGAGCTACTTTGTTAGTGTAAATAAAGTTACAATCGTGACCATCGATTCACATTTTGAGAAGCAGCTGCATTCCAGCGTTTCATGGATATGTTCCCCGATTATACATTCGTTCAGGCACACTAAGCCGACTCTTCGAGCTACACGTTTTGATTATTTTTAATTAAATCAAATTTTTTATTGAAAATCTTCGGTTAGCTTTTTAAACCTTCTTAACAATTTGTACAACGTCTTCGTCGTTCAACAAGTGTTCAATTCCGACCCTTTGAGGGAAATGCTTGACACTCGATCCCCACACATCGGCATACTTGAACTCTCGTGCGATTGTCCTATGAAGCTTGTTGCAGAAGTCTTCGACGCTTGTTCTACCACGAATCAGCACAACCGGAGAGCTGTAATCCGGTAACTGGCCCTTCGGCTTCGTGTAGATTCTCACCAGGTTCAAATACTCCCACATCATCTCCAACAAGTCGTCGAAGTTCCAGTGATGATGAGCGCTTACCGGAACGCAATGCGGAATCTTGTAAATGACGTCAAGCTCTTCGATGCTGATCTGATCAATTTTGTTCAGCAAATAAATGCACGGGATGTAGATTCTGTTTCCCTCGACGACGTCAATGAGATCGTCAGCCGTTGCATCGTATTTCAGGGTGATATCAGCGTTGTGGATTCGATACTCTCCCAGGATAGTTTTAACTGTATCCATATCGAGTTCTGATTGTGTAACCGTCGAGTTCAAGTTGATTCCGCCCTTGTCCTTTCGCTTGTAGTAGATGTTAGGCGGCTGCTTGTTTAGTCGCAGTCCAAATCCTTCCAATTCATGCTCCAGCAGCTTTTTGTGATGAAGAGGCTTTAGAACGTCGAGCACCATGAAGATAAGGTTGCAAGTTCTGGCGACAGCGATGACCTGTCTACCACGACCCTTGCCGTCCTTGGCTCCCTCAATGATTCCAGGCAAATCGAGCAGTTGGATCTTCGCTCCTTTGTATTTGATGCAGCCCGGCACAGTTGTCAGCGTTGTGAACTCATAGGCAGCGACTTCAGAATAAACACCCGCCAAGTTGGATAACAGAGTGGACTTTCCAACTGATGGAAAGCCCACAAATCCGACCCGGGCGTCTCCGGTCTTTGCAACTTCGAAACCAGCTTCGCCAGTGCCACTAAAAGTAGAGATCAATGAAATTTTGACTTCACAAAATTGTAGATGATTGCCTACCCGCCGCCGCTTTTCGGATTGATCAGCTCTCTTCTCAACTTGGCCAACTTCGCTTTGAGCAGACCCAAATGACCGGCAGTTGCTTTGTTCTTCTGCGTTCTGGCCATCTACAAACAAAATCCATGATCAAGACTTTTTAACCTAATTTATTGTTATGATCAAGACGTGTCAAATAAAGATGAATTAGAGTTCGATGGGAGAATTAAGCCATCGCAAAACATCGGTTCTAGGCACTTGTGATCAACTATAAGCGTTGCTTTTTCTTTGGCATGCAAAAACTGAAGATTACGACGAAAATATTCTTCACTTGGTGATTTCGATTCTAAACTCACTTCGGCCTCAATCGACGAAATTTTCTCCAGAATCGTACTCATAGTGAATGATTTAATTAACTTCTGTGGGGAAGGGGCTGATTTTGCTGGGTTCGCTGTGGAAAATCGCTGGGGGACCACTCGCTGGGAGGAAATAAATGTGCTGTAGTTTCACACCGCTCTGATTGCCAGTCAAAGTTTTCATTTCAAATTTTTGTTCGCCGGTATGAGAATTTAACTTGACTTGCTGTTGTGTTGTTCACTTCTCCAATAAAAATTTTCCTTTTATTTTCCTGCTTCCTAAGTGAATGATTAACAAATGACAAACGAACGATATACTAAGGCCTTAATCCATGATCGCAAATTCCCTTATTTGCATAACAACAGCTCTGTGACAACAGCAATTCATTAGGTAAAATATTTTCCAAACAATAAAACGTTCAATTGACTTTTATCCAGGCCATAAAATGACAATTATAATTAAATAAATGTCTAAGCCTCGTAATTAACACGAAGCGACGATAACTAGAGACGAGAATGTCGTTTGCAGAGATCATTGAGCAGAAACAATTAGCAGAAGACTTCACCGCAACGACACACATTAATGATAACCTTATGAGAAAGAATTCAACTTATCGAAGCTATCGTGGAAGGAAAATATACGCAAATATATCACGCAACACAAACTCAATGTCTTGAAAATTTCAAGAATGCTTCAGATGTCAAGTTTCTGCACGACTTTTGTATGAAAAGCTTTCAACTGGGAATCTGGATTTTGTTTTACAATTCCTATATTTTCGTGCACAGACGATGTGGAGTGCCGATAAAGTTTGTAACCAAAACCAAATTAATTAAATTTCCACATCGTGTTTGATCGCAGAATTAATGTGTATTGTATAGCTGCCGGCCACGAGTTGAATCAGCTGAACAAAATGTTTGATATGTGCAGAAATATTTGTGGTTGGCGATAGGCGTTGGTGTTGACAAATTCGAGAAATTTATTAATTAATGGCACAAACCTTTCAATGACAATTTGACAGCGACTGACAAATTATACATGATTGATTGTCTGGTTTGTGTTTAATGTGTCGAAGGGCCATCGAAACGATCCTGGTAGATTTCCACAAATTGAAAACGCAATAAATTCTCGGTTATAACTTTTTTTGAAGTTCATAGAACTCTCGTTCATCCACTTTTAGTTATTCCATGAAATGTTGTTTACAACGGATTAGCAAATATTCCATTTAAATATCATATAAGCCTTTGGAGTGATTTCATAGGGATTCAAACATAACTTTATTTGAAGGCACCACTGTAGTAAAATTGCCCGCAAATTGTTGCTGTGTAATTCGCAGAACTAACATGCAAACAAGCTGATAGTGGCTTTATTAAAACTAGTCAGGAATTTCTCCAAAAACTAAAGTGTTGAACAAACGTTCGAGTTCATCGTTTTCAACCTTGTTAACATCCTAATTGCACAGTGACAGTTCTTAAACAGTTTTTAATAACTTCCTAATAACCGCAAAACTTCAGGACTATGGAACTCAATGAAAAAAATAAACCAGCGAGATGAAGAACTCAAGTTTTCCATGTGCGTTGATGCTTGGCGAAGAGAGTTTTCCCGCTGATGAAAATTGAGAAAGACGACAGAGAGAAAAGCACGCCGGAAAAACTCTCATGGAATCCAAAAAGGAAAAAGCATGTTGAATAGAATTCAGTCGTCGTAACATTCCCGAAGGATTCAGTTGTGTCAAAATTTAGCTGAAGGATCAAACAGTTGCTGCTTTGATGTCAATTGAAGAAACCGAAGCAGCCAAAAGTAATTGCAGATTCATTGAACCAAAGTGTGAACAGTTTATTCAATTAAAAAGAGTTTTTGGCAAAGAAAACTTAGCTCAAACTGTAACAGTGCATAAACTGTTTAATCACGTTTAATCAACAATAAAGTCGTTCATCTGTGAAAGTTTTGATAATTGGAGTGGAAAAAATGTTGGTCTTGGAAATGAAAGTGATCATCGAAGAAGAAACCGCCAATTATTAGCAAATTATTGTTGAACATTTAAAAAACAAGCAAACGAGTTGTCTTGGGACGTTAGTTTCAACAAAAAAACCGTGCACTTGAGAACGACTGAAGTAGAACACAAGAAACAGAACTTATTCCCCTTACAACTGCTGACAAAAGGTAAATAAATTTAAAACTGGGTTTGACGTTGATTTAACAATTTTTCTGCTTGCTGGCTCGTCGTTGGGCGGTACCAACCAAGTGTTTCTCTCTTGCTTTGTTATACGAGACTTTATCAAGTTATCAAGACATGAAAGCTGAGATGAGATCTCAAACGGTGAACGTTTGTGTCACGTGGCGTTTACTGCTTTTCTTTCGTTACACTGGCAATTTAAGAACAAACAATTTTCCAACTAAGAAAGCAATAAAAGACTCATTCTGGGTCTAAATCGAAGAAAAGTGTAAACAGACGATTCTGCGAACAAAAATTTTCTTTTTCGTCTCATTTATTTCAATGGAAGTTTTTGTTATGTAAATATTTCTCCTTGAACCGTTCAAAGAGTTTCTTAACGTCTCAGACGAAAAACACGAAGAAAACCACTAAGAAGAAGGATGAGCTGAGCAAAAATCACAGCAATTCATGAAGAAAAAAATTTGTCATCTTTCATTAATGGTCCTTGGGGATTATTTTGCTTGAAATTGAGATCTCAGACGAGATTCTACTTCAAGTGCTGCTTACTACATATTTCTAGCAACGCTCTGGTAGAAAAAGTTTATCAGGTTACGAATGCACTTCTCGAGTTACAAGCTTTTGTAAGTACATAGCTTGTTAGGAACTTTAGAAGTGCGTCGGATTCATGATCCGACTTGATGATCACTTGGAAGTACTGAACAGACTTTTACAACGAAACTCTAGCTTCGAAATTTTTTGAGAACTTATTCAAATGAAATCTCGATAGAATGAATTAAGTATTCATTACTAAATGTTTTGGAAAACTTGTGCTTCAAAATCAAGTGGGTTTAGTCAGTTTTAATCAAGTTTTAATTGCTCAAACTTCTGCAATAACTGAAAACACTTTTGTTGAAAATGTTTCGTAACAAATTCGTGCTTTATAAAATGAATTGAAACGTGAAAATGTTGGAAAACAGAGAATTTTCATCATTAAAGCTTTGATATCGATAAAATACAATTATTTCCATCTCCCACGCATTAAACAGCGCTCAATTTATTTCACAACCCGCTAACGACACGATGTTTAACATTCATTAAACATATTCAAATAATGATAAATTTTAATTGAGAGTTCCATGCATAAGCTTGTTAAAACTTCGACTAAGTTGTTGTAAGGGAAAATTCACATGTCAAATTTCAGAGAGTTTAATGTGAAAGATTTTAATAATAAACAGTTTCTGCGTTCAAAAACAAGTTTTTGCCCGAAAAATAGTCGCTAAATAGTTTTTCCCGTGAATTTTCATATTCATGATCTGCGATTATTGCGTTTACGCAAAAAAAGGAATTTAATCCGTTTAATAGATTAATAAGCACATAAACAAATAAAGCTGCACACCAGCATGGAACCTTCATTAACAAATTAAAATAATTTGCTACACCGGATGAAACACAATGAAAATGAAGACCGCAAGCACTCGCAGCCCCTCCAAAAATTTAATAACGCTGAAGCAGCTGTGAATTTATATTCTACAAAAGTTCTGGATAGATTATCGCCAGCAAAACCCTCCTAAGAAGCCCCTAAGAAGCTCTCATTGCTCCACTCGAGAGAAAAAAATGCGTAAAATTTTCATTTTTGATTTATGTGACATTTTCCTAAGCACCAAATTTTCGCAGTGTAAATCTTTGAACTGTGACAGACTCTCGCACATGCTGACAGGATTTCTTAAAGCCAACGTCGTGAAACGGATTACAGACTCAAATTCAATCTGGCTGCAATGTTTTTGCAGAAAAACTGCTTTTAATGATGTAAAATCTTCAAAACCTGCCTCGACTATCGAAATCCCTTTCAACAACTTCAAACGGAACACTTGCTTGATGAAATTAAAACCATTGAATTTATTTTCATTTTACGGTCGTTGATTTTAGCGGCGATTACTGGAGAAGGGGCCAGTTTGCAAATTACACCGGGGAATGGCTTTGGGGATGGCTGAAAAATTGATGTTCAGCGACTTTTGAGACTGCAAAGATTGAAAATGGGGGTTAATAAAGCATCTTGCAAGAGAAAAGCTTGTAGTTTGAATGAATGCTTCACAAGTTTTGTGAAAATACTTTGAAACTTCAATTCAACATGCTCGAAATCAAGAAAATTTCCAACTAGTTGAATTTGTTTGCATTTATGACGTCACTTGCTGCCACCCCCTAAGCTTCATCATTATTTCCCATTCTTCTTCGCTGTTCCTTCCAGTGGTTTGAGTTAAGCTTTAATGCAGAAGAGAGAATGTCGTGATAGTTTTCCATAACGGTTCCCCCAAAGCTTGGTTGGTTCTAAGGGGGCGTAGCGCAAGTTATTTCGTACATGTCAAGAGAGAAGCGTTTCGAAGGAGAAGGAAAATTGATTTTTGCGGCCACTTGTTCACTTTTATTATATGGATTAGTCTGGACAATTTGCATAGAAACTTCCCCTCTACGAAACTGATAGCAAAGTAATCTTGACCAATTATTTTCTGCTTGCAGGCTTAGGCTGATCCACTTGGTTGTTTTGGGGCAGACTGATTAATCAACGATTCCGAGAGACGAATCATCATGTGTGAGTATAAAGCAATGTAATTAATCAAACATGAATCCACTTGTTGACGTCGTAGGCAACATTCTCGTACGTGGATCATGAACTTTTTTGGCAAAGAAAGGCGGGAACAAACGATAAAGTCACGTCCGCATCTTATTTCAATCGAATGACTCGTCGATAAAAGAAAAAACAGTGAATGAAACACTCCAACGCATCTTTGTTTGTTGATTTTTGACGATGTGATACCAATGATCTTGTTTTCACGAGTTTAAAAATACATTTTACGGCGCATTATTTTTAGCTTGACAATTCCGCAGGCAAAAAACTGTTTTGTTTTTCACGAGATGATTTTTCGGGAAAAATCTGCGAGATGTTATCAAAAAATAATTTATTCGAGGGGCGAAAGACGTGAAAACAAGCACGAAATGCGGCGTTCACTGAGTATAAACCTTGCTAATCGGCAGAAAAATGTTATCAACACCTGCTAATCGCTGATGACAAATTAATTTTTGTTTTTTCTTCCTTCGTTCTGTCAATTCAGTGCCAAATGAACCAATTTGGAGTTTGGACCGACACGACCCGACTGGGGACTTATTTTGGCGGCGTGATTCATCAAAAGTAAAGTTCCGCTGTGCAGTCGAAGTTTTGGAATTCATCAAGCACCCCGATGAAATTCGCGACAGCTGGTCAAGCCGAAGACGCTATCATCTATCAGCTAAACCATCGTCACACCCAATTGTGGTCGTCGTAACATGTGTCGGTGCCATAGTGATTACAGTTCTTCTGCCTTGGCTAATGGTCGGATCAAACGTGGCAATCGAATGATAAGATAACAACAAATTGATTGACAACACCCGCTGTGATATTTACATGGAATGTATTAAAACTTAAAAGCTAAGTCACTTTAAGGCTTATTTTGAACGCGAGATTGAAAATGTTTTATGACGCAAAAGATTTACACAATAAAAATGGATTTAGTAGAGTTTCTGATTATCTTTAGTTAAGAATGTGTTTTTTTGGTGATTTGCACACAGTTGGAGACAACAGCAAGCAGTGTGTAAAGCTGACAAGTCGATTTCTTTCAGAAATTTCGTTTTCATAAAAGAATGTTTGTAGATAACGTCAACTTCACTACAAAAATACATAAACGCTCCATTAATAACCGCATTTAACACAACAAAAACCAATCGACCCTTTACAAAAGCCCCCAATCCACTCTTCTTTGTACAATGAACAACAAATTGATGAGTTTAATGCTTTGTTTAACACGCGAACGACTTCATTCTCGTTTGCACCTTCATCAAAGCATTGAACATTCAACTCAGACCGTTTACAATTTACAAAATGCATTCGCAATTCCGACAAGTCACTTCACAAAGAAACAAACATTGCACGAAAGAAGATACGAGAAAGAAATAATTCACAGTTCATTGCATTTGGATCGTGACTTTTTTGTCGCACACATTTAAGATGTTCTGGTGTAGAACATCATTTATGGTGTGATAAGAACGTGATGTGTCTGTATGACGTTCCAGCCAAGTCTCTTCGCTCAATTAAAATAAATTTAATTCAATTGGAGTTCGGGCTATTCACTGTATAACTTCGTGCTCTGTGTAACTGATCGTGAACGACTTGCTAGTAGAACGCTTTCATTGCTCAGGAAGACAACAAAGCTTGGCCGTCAAACTGCATTCTGGATTTGGCTTAAACAGTTTCAATTAATAATTCAAAAAATGTTGAGAATCGGCTTCATTGGAGGCGGCAAAATGGCCCAGGCAATGGCGAAGGGAATAGTTTCATCAGGTTAGGCTGCAAAAATTTTCATAAATATTTGATTTTGTCAAGTGAAGTTTGTATAAACCGGATTTGAAGTCAAGCGACTATAGAAATACCAGGTCGTTAGTCTTGTGAATGATATTTTACTGTTAAAAACTACTTATCATTAGACTGAAATTCTGTAAAACGATTCAAAACTTCAGATAAACTCTAAACGCCACTTGTCTGTTCCAAACTTGATTTAAAACGAAATCTTTTATTAGGATTGACGAAGCCATCACAAATGATTGCGAGTGCCCATCCTTCCGACGAAGCTTCGTTGACAGCATTCAGGGAGTTTGGAGCTGAAGCGTTGACCGAGAATCGATCGGTTGTTAGGAAGTCTGATGTAATATTTGTGTGTGTGAAGCCAAACGTCGTTAAGACAGCACTCGATGACGTAAAAAGTCTCAGCTCGGGGAAACTTTTCGTCTCAATAGCAATGGGAATTACGCTGAGAGAAATTGAACAAATTCTTCCAAGTGACTCGAGAGTGATTCGCGTTATGCCAAACACTCCGGCAATTGTACAAGCAGCCGCGTCGGTGTTTGTTCGAGGCACCAAGGCAACCGAAGACGACACAAAGTTGGTGCGAAACATTCTGAAGTCAATCGGAACTGTTGACGAAGTGTCTGAATATCTGATGGATCCAATAACCGCTCTTTCTGGCAGCGGTCCAGCTTACGTACGTGACTGATGGCACTTGCTAACTCGCCTTTTCACAATTTTTCCCGCTTACAGATTTTCGTGTTAATTGAAGCGCTAGCAGATGGTGGCGTGAAAATGGGTTTGCCGAGAGATTTGGCATATCGTTTAGCATCGCAAACCGTAATGGGATCGGGGAAGCTAGTAAATGAGTCTGGCACACACCCCGGAATTCTCAAAGACAACGTTACATCACCAGCCGGAAGCACCGCAAGTGGACTTCACCATTTGGAGAAAAACAATTTCCGCAATGCTGTCATTGGCGCCGTGGAAGCCGCTACGTTGAGATGCCGAGAGATCTCGGGAAATTCGCAATGACGTCGTTAATCATAGCTGAGCTCGGTACAAACACAACTCCTATTAAAAGATGATCAGCGAACGTCGTCATTAAAGACATTAGGCGACCTTCATCGTCTCTGGGGGCTTCCTATGTGCAAACATCGCATGACCATGAGACTGACATTGCTTACCTTCAAAGACAAAAAAACCCGAAACTTACTTATTTGAACAAATGTTGTTTATTTTTACGCTTTTTTGTCTTCATAAGCTAAGACTTAAAAACTTTATTTCCATAAATCTTATTAATAAAACCAGCTTTCGCTTGTGACTAAGTTATCATGCATCAAATGAAGTGCCTTCAGGGATCATCCACGAGTTACTTGCTGTGAAAAGCTTTTTCCAGATGATTTTAATGCTACTTTTGCCCTATTTTCACTGTAAACTTTTGTTTTGCACGAATAACCTGCTTTGTTAGTAAAAAATCTTTCTAAAAATAACACCTTGAAAACCTCAAGTAATTGAACATCTCAACCAACCCGTTTGAAGCTCGAAATATTTTCCAGTCAAAAGCCCCCAAATTTATGTAACTCGACGATGATCCCCAGATGTGTTGTGTATTTTAGTTAAAGTTTTTATAAACAATCAAGTATAATTTTCATAAAAAAGTTGTGTTCATTCTTTCTTCGTTGTGTTGTTCTATTTTTTCATTATTATTGTAGTAATCACAGCATATTTATCATCGAGGGATGTTTGTTTCATGTTTAAATTTTTCCGTTCTTCTCTCAAAAGCGTATAAAAAAACAAAATTAAAGGCGAATCCTGTTCGCTAGTAAATCATAAAATTTCGAACGTTGAAATGTTTTTCGCAATTTTTGCCGGCGTGCTTTTGCAGTATGGGTGATGCAAGTGGCTTTGAGAAATGATTTTCGAAAAAGATGAAATATATTTCAGCGGACTCGTCATTTTTCTCTCGTTACTTGATGGAATTTTATAACCCACGAAGGCACCGTCGAGAAATCCTTAAAATTTATGGGCAAAGGCAAACGTTTTACATTTTGAAAATTACACTCAAGCACTCCCAGGATTAGGCGGGCGTCTGGCCCTAACTTGATCCGATGAGAAACCAAGGCAGCAGTACCGTCACAGCAATGGCGCATATGCACGTTGAGATGACGACGATTGGGTGTGAAATTGTCTCGTTTCTGAAGGCTTGAAGGTCACCATTCACTAGGATCTGTTCATCTTCAAACGGATCTTTGACGAACTCGAGCACCTCGACATCGCATCTGAATTTCACTCGCCTTCCACCTGATGACTCTCGTCGCCAGAAAAGATGGCCGGATTCACGACGATCTAAGCTCCAAATCGGTTCGGGTGGCACTGAAAAAGGAAACGAAAACATTAGTCTGGAATATTTGTTTTATCAACAAGCTCAACGAGAATTTATGAAGCCTTGGGTGGCAGAAAAACCCTCCCACAAGTCAAAGTCGGATCAAAATTTTAAATTGAATAATTTTTATGAAAATTTCCGATTTCTGCTTGTCTAAAAATAAATGAACGAATGAATGTTTTTACTTCGTCTTGATGCAAAGATAACAGCTTTAACCTTGGGATATAATAAAAATAAAAATCAATTTTGTAAATCATTTACAAGCAGCTGGAAATTTTGCTGCTTAAAATATTCGAGATATTCGCAATTTCCTTGCAAATTCAGTTCAGCGTGGAAATCACTGCCATCGAAGCTCACGTGGAGCGCAAATAAAGACATTAAATGGATTTCCTTCTCTCTCGTTTCCATTATCCTAATTAAATTCGACTGCTCATTATTTGAACGCTCCGCATTTTTCATTCCCAGAGCACCAAATTAAAAGCGATTGTGCTGCTGTCTCGCACCCCTTCCACCTCGCTTTCACAGCGAATCGAGCGTGTAAGCCCCAAAGAAGCTCTGACTCGACTCCATAAATTATTAACGACGAGTTTTTGTTTCTTTGCTGTGGTTTTGTAAGTTCAAGAACTTGTAAACAAATTTCTACCCTCTTTAATTGAGAATTTCTAAAAGATCTCTCGGTGGAAAAGGCAGACTCGGGCTAATTAAAAATGACTTCGATTCAATTTATTCTTTAGTAGTGGCTACAAGTTACGTCATTAAAGGGTGTAATGATCCATAAATAATGAATTGGAATTCATGGTGAACATTTGGAAACTCAAAGGAATCATCGGAAAACATTGTCGTTAACCATCACAGAACCCCTTCAACTTCTAAGACCTACTTTTAGGAACTCGTTCATTCCAAATATCCAAATAAGGCCTACATCATTTATCGATAATTCGTCGCCATTAATTTTCGAAGGAAGATTGAATGATAAATTGCCATCGAACCCCCTTCATCTCCATCCAGTTGTCGAGACTTTGAAAGTGGAAACTCTTCTCTTTGTCTGACACATGTCAAAACTTTATCCAGAAAACCGGAAAACAATGCAACGTGAAGAAGACTTGCTAGTTTCAATCAAACAGCGTTTTCAATGCGGATAATCGATGGAACGTTGCGTGGGGGCGTCATGAACAGATTGTGCCGAGCGGTTTTTTTTTATTTTTGTTTGCTTTTGATTTCCTGCGCGATTCACAAAGCGAGTCGAGATATCAGACCGTGTCAACAAGTGGAAAATCATCGACAGGCTCGATTAATTGCAGGGAAATCCAATCTACTTACACATTGTTCCCGCGATGGTCATTTCTTGCTGCTTCCTATCGATTTTCACGCACACTTCTAGTTGTCTGAAACGAAAGAAAGAAGAATTGTGAAACATTTATAACATGAGTTTTCCATTTGAAGGAGAAATTTGAAGGAAAGATTTGATTACAAAAGTTTCCGAGACTTTTCTTTGTGACAATCCATCTCAGTGTCGAGAAATCGAAGTGAACTCTTACGTTCACCATCCGCACAATGTGAAAAGGTGGCAAACAAAAGTTCAATAAAGCGCTCTGCTCCATTAAAGGTTCATTTAATTGCTCTGGTTTCTTTTATTGATTTTTTCCTTCCATTATTTTATTATTTGATTGAAGCATGGAGAGAAATCAATTCAAATCATTGAATGAAAATAATTGCTTTCGACACTTTGAGCGTGAATGAAAGCTCGAGCGAGCAAACGATTTTAATGAAAATTTGTTTTTGATCGGCAAAATTGATGCGAACTCGCAAATAACAGAACTCGTATGCATGTTTCTAGAAATCAATCAGATGCATTAATGGCACTCGGGCGAAAGTGCTGTTCAGTTGGAGAACGTTAGGACTCGATTCATGAAAACTTTTTTTAGCCAGCATTTGAGCTCGACTGAAAAGTTCTTGTAGATTTCATGCAAATTTACAGATCTAAAAATAAAGAACAACACTTGGTGCGCTGCAGAATGACGTTTTAGCATGTAAATTGCGCCATTTACACATGAAGCATGTCGCACAACACCGTTACAACACTATGAACGATGTAAATTAGTCTTTCATGCAAATTCGAGCGTATTAATTAGATGGCAGAAGCAGAGAATTGCTAAAGTGCAGTTGCGAGAGTAAGCGCATGAAAAAATTTGCATTTCATTACTGCAGCCAAGCACGAAAGCTTTTTCATGCTCGAGATATCTAAAATTCTTGATGCGATTAGTTCTAGCTGGAATGGAGTCAAGAATGAAGCTTTTGAGTTGTATGCAGCAAAGAGAATGTTTGAAATTGGATAGAAAGTGGCTTTTAACGTTGAAACATGTTTACATAAAATCCGATAAGTCGGTTCAAGCATCACTTTTTGAAGCTATTTTCAAACAAAAAAGCTACGTTTGCAGTTTTTAAGCTGAAGTTGTGAAGTAGTTTTGCACAAATGTGCATCGTTTTAAGGTTTTGATGTTTTTTTTTTTCTCAACTTTACAAGCCAAACTCGTCGTGTCATGAAAAGATCCAAAAACAGCTTTTTACAGTTGAAGTTAACATTTTCAAGTTGCAACGCAAAAATCGTTTGCATTTCTGTTGGAGTTTCTAACAAAATGATCCACAAGATGTTGAACTAGTGCCTTTCTCGCTTTTATTCGGCAACTATTTGATTCAAGTGACAGCAAAGCGAGTAGCTTCGTACGTTAATGCATATCGAGATCACTTCTGCAATCGTAAAATTTACAACTTTGCAATTTACAAAAGCGTCTGCTAGAAGACGCGCTGTAATTGCCTCAGTAAAACACTCCGTAATTGAAAACTCAGCAGATTTTGTTCGTTCTTGCAAATATTGCACAATTGAAAGGGGATTCAATGAATTTTCTAGCGCGGAAATATCCATAAATCACGGTACACTCAGACTCTGTCATAAATAAAGCAGAGACGATAAACTGGAGAGCTAAAAACGAAAGGAGGAAAAATTTCGAGAGAGAAAGTGTTCCGTAAACAATTCTCGTACTTGATTACCATACTCCAGTGCTGTTCTCAATTATTTCGACGGGAATAACGAGCGGTTAATGCATGCTCCAGGCTCCAAGTTTTTTGTTTACAATATTTTATTCTCGTAACGGAAAATATGAGCTGTAAAGTTGTCTGTTTTCCGAGCTGCACTAAAAGTGTTCCGCTTAATGAAAAGTGTTTTGCTTCTGGGAAGTGGTCGGGTTAAATAAAAGTGCGCAACAAAAACTTTAATCATCAAAAAAAACTCATTAATCATTCCGTTTTTCCTGCGGCACATGCTATCATTGAATTAGCCGCGTTGTTTATTAGGTTATCGAGCTACAGCTGTCACGAAAGGCGATTTGGAGGGGTCAGTGAACATTTACATGAACAACTGGAAAGGAAAGAAATAAATTTTGTTTGGACATCATTAGCCCGTAAAATGTGAGTGCGAAAGTGGGACCAAACGAAAAGAAAATATTTAATTCCAATCACGCTTTGACACCAACAGCAAATGCTGCCAATTTGCGCTCTTTGTTCAAATTTACATTTTGCCAGCAACCGTTTGTTTTACGACTGAAACTGATGATACCGCACATAACCAATCAATTTCGAACACTGAAACAGATTCTCGGCTTGATGTTTACATTCCCACATCAAAATCTGATGAGGTTTTGTTTTCAATCCAGCTTTTTTAGTTGCTGAACCTGCTAATAAGGATTGTTGACTTGTTGTGACACGTTTAACGTCGGTTGGAAGGTTTTGAGGTTAGAATTTTGTTATGTATGATTAAATGACGTGTTTCACTTATCTGACACTTCATCTGAATTGAATCTATCACGCTTTCAAGTGAAAACGTTATTGCTTTCGAGCACATTTTAATGGTAGAATATTTGACCAGATGCTTCAAACCTTCTCGTTAGCGTTCAAATTAAAATGAAACCAATCTCAACACATTATTTTGTCATTTGAAAGCGCTATTGATGATCAGCCCATTTCGATTCTGCTACATTATTCATGCACACGCCCTTCGAAAGCTGTCAAAAAAATCGATTCGTTCAATTGTTTGATGTAGCTTTTTTTCTATTTTCTTGGCATGCCTATGTCATCACAACATTTAGACGTTCTCGGTAACTTCGTTACGGAAAAAGTGTTTTTATTGTAAGTACAAAGAAACCCGACGCTTTCTTTTGCACGCACAAAGGATGTTGAGGGAAAATAAATAGTCTAAATCGACTCATAAAGTTGTAAACAGGAATGGTTTGTCTTGTTTGTCAACAATAGAACAAATCTCTCATTTATCAAGTCGGAAGCGAAAGAAAAACCGAGGAAAAGCAGAAAAGACAACAACAGGAAGATATTTTAGCAATCGTAAATTGCCGGATAATCTTGTTATCAACGAAACGGTTGATATTTTCTTTCATTGTGATTCCTTGGCTTCGATAATGAAGCGATATTTCTTCATCCACATAAAGATTACTTTTCCTTCATGGTGAATTATTGTTCAACGCGTTTCGCATTCTCAAAGTGTTCATTTGAATTTAATTTCAGCATCGAACAATCGACGACACCCGAGGGATCATTTAAGCTTAACGTCCTTACGTCTACGTTGTCGGGGGAAAAACTTTGACTAACTTCTTCGTTTCACTTTCAGCTGGAATACCGCTCTTGCATTTAATACTTGAACTTTTGCTTGAACCTTTTCTATTATTTATTATCTTAGGACTTGCCACCCTGCCGTGTCGAAGGTGAAAAACTTTCAATGTCGTTTAAAAGCGAAAGCTGTGAGTGAGAAAAGCGACAGGTTTCAAATTCTGGTAACTTACGGAACAAAAGAAAGGCAGAATTAGACAAACTTTCACGTTCTCATGTGCTTTATTTACGATTTCTCCGTGTGAGTGTGCTTGTTTCAAAAGAAAAAATTAACTTATCAATACCCCCCGAGATCATATTGCGTCGTTTCACTAGATTTTGAGCTTATCGCAGTTCAAAGTTTCCATTCACGTAGACGTTTTACAAAAATATTTGCTAATTAACAATACAAATATGCACGATACTCTTTCATCGTTTGCTCGTTGATCGTTCCCGATTATTATACAACGACTAGCGCAAGATGCTCGGCAGTACGTGTAGATTTATTTTCAGTATTTAAGTAGTGAATAAATGATTTAAAGAGACAAAATATATATGTTTTTCATAAAGAAGAGAACGTTAAGCAAGTCACAAACATAGGAAATTATCAGTCACAGAGGCAATCACCTCAAAGCTCATTCACTCGTGAAACTTCGAGCTCTTATTCTGATTGCCTCATCAGGAAAACTTGCTCTAGCTCGTTGAAAATGTGCTGTGGGCTGTTCTGGTAAGTTCCATGATAATTGAAGAGCTGCACGTTGATTACACTAGCCGAACAAACCTCCGGTCGAAAACATTCGTCGACGACGATAACGATAAAGGCTGTGCAATAAAAAATAAAATCTGCCAATTTTTAAACTTGAGAGTGATGAATTATCGAAGTGCGAGCGCGATAAAAACAAGGCTGAACGATAAAAATAGCAGAAAATCTCACAGAAAATCATTTCTTCAATTCATCACATAAAGTCAACAATAACAAAAGAAATTTTCTTGTTTGTTTTTGGGGGCTCGACGATTCGCTTTTATTCCGCTTTCGTTTTATTAGTCGTAAAGATTTCTTCTTAACAATTAACTTTTCCCGACGACTGCATTACAAGACTAAGAGCCAAAATGTCAATTACCAAGAAGGAGTCAAATAGCGGAACGAGATCTTAAATTAACGCTGAATTGCGAGCGTCACGAGCTTGTACTTGTGGGAGTCACAAGCCATAATTGAATGAACCTTGATTATGCTCTTTCAATAGAAGTCAGGCTTCGTGAGATAAAAATAGTTCTGCGTTACTCTAATCAGACAAATGCGTGGAATTAAATTATTTACTAGCGCGAATTTCCTGTACACAATAATTCTTTGGCTTCGTTTTATATCGGGGCAAAGTCAAATCACTCACATGACGAATGTATCTGAACGAAAAACAAACAAACAAACAAGAAAGTTACGCTTTAAAATATTCAAATTCAAAGTTTAACATTTGCACACGATGACCTTGAGAGTCACACGAACTGGAAAGTAGAAAAATAACAATAGGAATCTTATACTGGGTTGAATCACCAGCAATGAAAAAGGGGAAAAACGTTTCTAGTGTGCAGGGTCAGCGTTAGTGGGGGCTGATGACAAAGTTGAAAACTTTTGAACGACGACAAACATCGCAAATTGAAAAATTATTCCCAATGTCAATTCAATCGAATTTTAAGTATTTATCACTTACGCCCCCACATTAGTCGGCCGTTTGTCATACATGTTTAAAAGTGTATGCTTAAAAAGCACATAAAAAATAACTACGTCATAGCACAGAGAAAAAGTTCTCGTTTTGCGACTTTTTATTATCCGAAGCACTCAATGACAGTTTCAGCTCGATACATCGTCGTTGCGGAGAGAGAAGAAAACCATTTCGTCGCTAAGGAAATTATGTACACTGAAAAATTATATCACATTTATGGAAATTGTGCAATAAATTTATCGGCGACAACGATTTCGATGGAAATTCGCGGAAAATTTCGCCTTCGAGCGGAGCTGAAAAGCAATATAAGAAGCGCCATTAATTTATCATAAAAAGCTGGAAGTGTTTGTGTGGCACATCAGCCATTGAAGAGATTTCTGTTGTTGCCTATGGCTCAGAGTTGCTTTTTTGACATGACGAAGACATTCAAGGCGAACGACGCTTTGATGATGATGAATATTTGCACCGCAAAAACATAATTTTTTTTTCATAAAAAAGCGAAAAAACAAACTGAAGACAAAATATATAAGAAAATTTCACCGTTTTGCTATCCTCTGTTTACAGTTTCTTTCAGTTTAGCCTCGGAATGAGTCTTTTATTGCTTTCTTGCTTTGCAAATTGTTTGTTCTCGAAGAACGATTTTACTGCTGGAAAAGCGAAATGAAAGCATAAAAGCGCCACGAGCTAGCAACTTCAACGTTTGAGATTTCGTCTCGGCTTTCATGTCCTGAAGAAGTCTCGACGGTTCAGTAAAATAAAGCAAGACGAAGAATATGCGAGTTGGATGTCGCCCAGACCAGATCGCATTTCTTGCTTCAACGTCACTTAAGACCTTATATATCGAAGCAATTTTTTTTGGTTTTTATTTAATTACCTTTGATCAGCTTCAATTTGCTGAGTTTTGCGTGGAAACCGGTTTTTTCAATTTCGTTCTCCAAGTTTTTTTCAGCTTTTCTTAAGATGCACGTTCTTCGAGTTTCTTGTACCGAAACTTTTGTTTTCTCTTCGTGCAGATAATGTTTTGTTTGTTTGATAATTTGTGGTTTCTTCTTCGATGATCACTTTCAATTTCAAGGCGAAACTTCTTTACGCTCCAATTATTCGAACTTTCACCTTTTAAACTATTCGGCTGCTGGCAAGTTCAGCACGAAAAATCTTCGTGTGCATTCTACGTCAACGACACCGTTACACCAGTGAACGAATAATCGTAAATACAGCTCGGCTTTTCAACTCGGCGAAAAGTTCAATTAATTCATTAGGCGTTTACACTTATTGTCTCTGTAAACGACTGCAACGCTTAATTAAAACTTTTTCTGGGCAACAATGCGGAAATTAATACGCCGCATAGAATCGACTGCTTAGTTTCACGCGATGTTTTGAACTGTGGTTCAATCCACATGTTTCCTTTGTTTGCAACTCATTGAGAGCTTTTAGTCATTCTCTGGAGTTCACTCTCTGGAAGCTCTCAGAGAACTTGGCTTCATTTGTTGAATCACCGAAAAATCATTCTTCAAATTCATTGTTGAAAAAGTTTTATGTGTGGATTAATGTTTGACAGGCGATTCAATAAAACAAAAACAAAAAACGTTATCGATTTTGATTGATCTCTTCTGAAATCGTTTTATGATTTTATTCGGTAAGGCATTATGTCTAAATAATAGAAAATCTTCTTCTCCTGCGTATTAATGCTATTAAATAATTGGTTCAGTTATAACCAAGTTATAATCCTTGGCATAGAAAAATCTAATTTTCTATTTGAAATTCAGTTTTTCAAGTTCTTTCACTAGTTGAGACACTAAAGTGGTGCCCATTTTCAAGTATTTAAAAGTTAATCTGTGCTTGCTGGTGCCCTCTAGTTTTATTCATAATAAATAGTTTTTGGTTTCCTAGCCATATGAGTTTCATTTAAAACATGAGTTATACAAGATTCTGCTACGCACCATCGTTGTTTATTTTGTTCTCAGCCTGTACAGACTGTACACGTCTATTATAAAGTAGTCCCTGGTTGATTGAAACACTGAAATTTTCTTTTCTTCACCTTTTTACGCATCCAACTTATTAAAAAGCTCGAGTTTAATTCTTCTTCTTGTCTCACAGCAGTGTTCAGTCCCTGATTGAGCAAAATGAAAGAACATTTAATTAACTTTATGTCTCTTTTAACGTTCACTTCTAAACTCACCATCACAGAGGGACTTTCAATTTAACTTAATCCTATTCTTGTCGCATCGACCGGGTGTATGCTTTGATTTAGTTATCATTGTTACTCGATAGGTTCATTTGCTCCGACCATCAGCCAAGGTAGAAGCACAGTCACTGCAATCGCACAAATGCACGTTGAAATGACGACGATAGGATGAGATGACTGTTGGTCGAGAAAGGAGTGATTGAAATCGCTTTTTGCCAGCCAAAGTTCTTCTTCTGGATCTCTCTCGAACTCAAGCACTTCAACTTCGCATCGGAACTTGACTTTCGACGAGTCACGGCGCCAGAACATGTGACCGGAGTCGAGTTCTTTGTCCAAGCACCAAATTGGCTCGTCGCACGGTACTGTAATGGAGAGAACAAAAAGATTCATGATAAATAATGATTCGTCAATTATTCAACCGTCTTCCGTGGCTTTTAAATTCCGTCGCCCACAACCTTCAAAGCTCAAAATGTGTTCGGCAGCGACTTGACTCATTGAAAGCGAAAGAAAAAAATTCAATAACAGACACAGGCAATCAATAATAAATGTTTTGTGGTTGATTTTCTGCTGCGCATTTTTTTGATTCTGTTTTCTCGGACTTTACTTGTTTAAACTGTTTGATGCGCTGCCAAGATGGAGAACGCTTTCTCGTACGAAATAATGGCACGAAAAGGAAAAACAAGCGTGCACAAAAGAAGAAAATCAATTTCTCGTGATCCAAAAATATTTCACGTCGAGTGTGGGTTATTTTCGAGACCAATTTGTTGTGGAGGGCAGCAGCGTCGACCCCTGAGATTGTTTTCGCTTCTCTCGTTAACGAAGCATTATTGATAGGACGCGAATCGAGATTGACAGGATTGACGACGTGACTAGTTAAAGTGTTTTCCTATTCACGATAGAAAAACACATAAATCAACAGGTTGCTTTGGGTTCGTTCCAATAACAGTGTGACTGCAGATGTTTCACGAATCATGTAGCTTCGGGGGTTTTATTTTTGGTTTGAGAGATTGCAAATGCTCACTGTATTATGTTAAAAGGTTGAATTATTTAGAAAACAGAGTAGAATGTATTCACGGAGTTTTTTTGTACAAAATTTTGACTTCAATTCATGTAATTTTAGTATGTTTTTAACACTTTCGGCCTCATTCAATGCTTTAAACACAAACACTGACCAATAAACACACCCCAAGTAATTTCTCTTTTTTATACTTACAAATCGCTTCTGCAAGAACCATTCTGTATTCCAGTTGAAAGCTGTCTGAAATGTGAATAATGTTTGTTAAAAAAATTCTTCCGCACACTCAATTCTAGCATTCGATCTCGCAGGTGCGAAAAAAGAAGCAAACCGTTGGCCCAAGACACTGGATTTATTTGGAAAAATCCAACACAGCAAACGTCAAGTATTTGAAAGCAGAATTCACAATTTACATCAAAGATGAGCGAGATTTCACCTAATTAGAGTGAACCGGTGATAGTTTAGAATGACTTCAACGGCATTCAAACCCATTCAAAGTACTCGAAGACTTATATTTGAACCAACATTTGATGGCATGCAAATTCAATTATCACAACGTCAATGCAACTTAATAGAATTAGCATTTATCGCGTCTATGTAACACGTTATAACGACAAAATCAATAAATGTCGAAGTCGTCTCCGAATTTAGGTCGAAACTTTTTAACGAAGTCGCAAAAAGCGTTTTTTTGCAGCTATTTTAAATCCGCAATTTATCAGTCTCGAGCAGCTGTTTTCAGTAAAAAGAATTTTCCAGAAACCTCACTCAAAGTGAAAAGCAAATTAAAGCTTAACTGATGATTAAGCGCAGACAGCATTTTCGCCTGGTATAATTTAAATTCCCATAAATCTTCGAGTTTTATGATGATTTTGCGTGTTTACAGAAATTATTCAATAAAACTTTTCAAATTAACTTTGCGGCGAACTGTTCGGAAGTTCATGAATGCTCGTCGCAAGCATGGATCTGATTTGGTAATTGCGATTTTTGGCAAGATTGTTGGAGTTGAGCATCCACGTCCACCTACATGTTCAAGCTTGTTACTTCACCGAGAGAACATTTAAATGGACGGAGTTTTCAACCCTTGGAAAAGCTTAGTTCTCTTAATTGAACAGTTATTAAGTTTCCGACATCAAATTTGAGGACGAAAACTCTAAGGTTTAACATCGTTTCATTCTTGATAAACGACTAAAGCGATGAACTACATTGTTCGGCCTGTTTGACCTACCCAAAGCCATTCCACACCCTTCTAACCCAGCCCGTCTGATGAATTTACTAATAATCCGATGATTTTTTTTTCTAAAATTACACAATCCTAGCTGACATGAAGCTCAAGGCAGACCAACTTCTAACCCAGTTAAATCGTTCATGAGTAAACCTTGGAAAAACCAAGTTTTGAAAAAATTCAGCGGGACCGAAAAAAGAGAATTGATCTGTAATCGAAAACAATCCATCGTTAAAATCATCAACTTTTGGAAAATCAAGAAAAAAGTCGCGGAGTGAAGATCTTCTTCAAAATTTTCAACAACAGGTTTATTCTGACAGAAAACCAGCTCTTTTCTGGATCAGCTGCTTATGATGAACAAGGCGGAATTTCCACTACGTGCCAACCTCATTGACATCCCAAACTCGCTGTTTCCTGGATCCCCATTAAATGAATTGAACTGGCTACTGTGATAACTTCTGAAAGATCATAGAGATTTCCGGTGAATCGAACTCCAAGAGTCGCAAGACTAGTGGTGATAATAGCAAACGTTCGATGTCGACCATATTACGGTTAAAATCTACTCAACATGCTCTAATAAAATCATTAGAAAGAAAAAAGTTAAATCGTCTAAAGTCCTATATCTGTCTTTGACTTCGTAACTAAAACTTGTATCCAAACTCCCACCACAGCTCTTGCAATTACATTTTCAATTTTGTTCCAAAGTTAAATCAATTCCAGCTGTTGAAAACTCATCAAATTGAACGTCGACATGTTGTGCTTATCGAACTCGAACGAAATAATTGTCTACAAACTGAAATAACTTCTTATTTCTATCGCCGGTGACGTTAAAAGTTTCATAAAACAATCGTTTTCAATGTGATGTCATTTTTTACACTTGCTAACGCCAATGGTCGTTGACTAGCCATGAAGAAACTTGAGATTAAAGTTGTTGTTACAAAAACTGAGCAAAACTTTTAAGCAAATGGACTGGTGAAAGAGAAATGCGGACCTAAAGTGGCACAAAAGAGACCTTCGCTTCAAATCCCAGCAAATTCTCGACATTATAACTTCGCCCCATTCCCGTTCAAGATCCTTTTTTCAATCTTCTCGTCATTTCATCGACCGAAACGAAAAATCTTTTCTACTTTCGAAACTTGACTTTCGTTTTCTTGTGATATGAGATGATGAAAATTTGTCTGAGGTTGTGTTTCGGTCGTCGTCGTGCTGAAAAGTCGAGGACGACGACTGCGAAGAAGAAAAAGGGAACTCTCGAGGCAATATTGAAATATTTACATTCCAAACATAAATTATCTTATAATACATGAACTCTCAAGACTTTTTCTACTTCTCCGTGTCGAGCAATTTTTCAGAGTTAAATGTCAAATGTTTACATTTTCTTAGCACATTCCGGTCTCTCTAAATATGATCTAGCGCGCTCTCATTCAACAAAAAAGAAAAAGTTTCTTGCATAACAATAAAGCTCCTTTTATGAGCCATAAATTTACTTACAAGAGAAGAAAGAAAAACTTCTTGTGAACTTCTCAGAAGAATTTCTTATTTTCTACTTGCTTTTTATTCTTAACGCGACAAAAAGCGAATTTATAAAGCATTATAAAGTTTAATTATTTTAATGTCGAGTATTTCCGAATTTGAATCTACAAATCATAAACTTTTTGCGCGTTTGTCGCTGGAAGTGGCGAAAAAACATGCTGCTGTGAATTTAAATTGTTTATACAGTCTCGGGCCAGATTTTTTTGCTGAGTGGCTTTGATAAATTATGTCACACGACTGCTGTTTCAACTAGCTAGGTATTTAATAAACTTTTTAGTCGATTGTAGAAATAATTCAAGGAAATATTTTGTTGGCGATATTAAACCCGACAAACGACTGTGTATATTTTTAGTGATTAAAACTTTTCGCTAAACAGCACTCTAAGTGTGACACAATTGATAAAAACTCTTATACAGTTGAAAATATTAAGAAATTAATTTAATTCACCTTCGCAATGAAGTTTTCTCCTTCTCGTCTGTGCCGATTTTCTCCACACAAATTCTTTTTCAATGAAAATTTTTCTTTTCAGACTCCACAAGGAATTTACACTGATTTCTCTGTTTTTCAGTATTTGATCTAATCCAATTAATTTTCCGAATTGATTCAGTTCGATTTGAAATGGTGTAAAGATTTTCTTGATGGGATTTTCCTTTCGTCGGCTGTTCTTGTATGATTCAATTTTAAATTGCAACGAAATTGAATGTTCTTCTGTAGGCCACGTAAACTATTTTTGGAAATATAAGTCCTTGTCGGTTTTTGGGAAATTTCTCTGCTGATTTTCACTTATGTCTTAACTCTCACGCAGCTAAACGTAAACTGAGAGCGGAAAATCCACATTTCGCTAAATTGAAAAACGCTCGCTTTGCGAGATTGGAAATTTTGTGAGAGAAAAACTCACGAGAGAAAATAAAGTATTCATTGGCGGCGTTTTGCACGTTGTTTTGGTTTTACAGCCGACGAACATAAAAATCCAACCATTAACGCTTGAAAACAATTTTATTCGCTACTTATTAAGAAGACATAAAAATTCTTTTAATGATAAAAGTTCTCCATTGAAGATCCAAGGCCTTCATCGGAAACGTTGCTTGATGCCGGTTTTTTCTCTTCCTTTCCTGTGTACTTCATGTCGTTCCGTTGGATCTGATAGTCTTTGAAATATTTCGAGATTGAAATCGATGCTAGGGCTTCTTCTAGGCCGTATTCGTCATCTTGCGATTCCATCTCGACGACGTCAGCATTTTTGTCGCGAATGTGAACGGGAAGGATGTTTCTAATAGCATCTGTGTCGGGCAAGCTCTTGAACTTGGTCAGCTGGCAGTCAACAGGGCCCAAGTACATATGAAACTTCTGGGAGTGTTCTCGTTCTGCCTCTGTAGTTGCTTTATCATCAAAGTGGATCAATTTTGGCATCATAAAAATGGCGAACATTCTCATGCGGTGTTCACGTCCTTTCCAGATATGAGTCGTGACGAATTGTTTTTTGACAGGATTGTTCATCATCGACAGATACTTGAGTGATTTGAACACAACAGATACCCGAAATATGAAACTCCGCGGGAACTCGATGTTACACTTGTTGGCATAGAACAACTCAAGCGTGTCAATGGGCGGAATTGATTCCATGTCGATGCGGCAATTGCTGTCAATGATAAGCGATTTGAGGGTTTTAAAGACCCGGAGAAATTCGAAATTTCTAATCCGATTTGCGGTTAAGTCGAGATGTGTGATGTCATGTCGCAGAATTTCAATGATGCAGCGTGGAATTTTTTCTAAGCCCTTGAACGCAAAAGACACACGCCCATTATAGATTTCATTGATGAAAATTACGTCTCGTTTGCGGTATGTTCTGTGAATAGAAGATGAAATTATTAAAGTGCTAATTATAAACACGTCGACTCACCTAAGCTCTGAATGTCCAAGCTGCAAATTGATAAAATCTTCTATCATGTGTTGGTGACGCGGGCTGAGATGCTTGAAACTTTTGCGAAGGTATTTTTCAGCTTTCTGGCGCCTGTGAAAAGCGTGACAGTAAATTTAATTAAAATTATGCGCAGTCAAAAGGATGAATGAATATTGTTGAGCCAACACAGTTTTCCCAGAGTCAGGACACTGAACTTTACATTAACCGGGCGACGGGTGAAGATGCAAAAACAAAATTTGAAAATTTTCAAACTAGCTAAAGAAAACATCACTTCTGTAGCTAGTTAAAAAAAATAGAAACTTACATCAACTTTTTGAATGAATTTTTTTCCTCTTCACTGTGCTCCTTATCGCTGTCGCGTTCTTTCACTTCATTAAATTCACGTTCCATAACTCTTCTCGTTTGATAATTGCTTTATTGAATCGCTTTAATTAAGAGTCACTCTAATTTTAAAAAGATGCAGTCGAGATGAAACTGTGAAGTGAACTGACGAGTGTCTGCTTGAGATGCACGACTTTTATTTGAGAATGCGACTGGTTGATAAGGAATTTCCAGTCATTTCAATCGGCTTTTATTTCAAAAGGTTTAAATTCTTTGTAATTCGAGGTTGGCCGGTGAAATTCTAGGTAAGAAATTAAGCTTTTACAGGACAGTAGGTATAAAATGAATAGGGGAAAAGTCCATTTTAGTAGATAGACTTTATCTTTTCAAAGCACTTCTAGGAAAATCTGATTTAGAAATCACTCAAAGACAACATTTGCAATCATCCAAGACGCCTTCCTTAGGAACATGTCCTTAAAGCTTACATTTTCTAGCCGCAGAGTTGACTTCAAACCGCCCTTCCACCCCCAACCGATTATTAAAACGAAACTGTGCGAACGCTAACTGACAGATATAAATTCTTGTCTCGTCGTTGAATTCTGAATGTCCTGTCCATTAAGCAAAAGCTTTGTTCGAAATTTGTCCAAATCTTGACATCCAAAGCAGTTTTGACAGTTTAAATTGAATGGAACTCTAGCTAGCAAAACATGAACTGCTAAATCCACCGGGTTCTATCTTCCCTTGAACTCCATTTGACCCCAAGACGACTCAACTGACAATTTGACTTCAACTTCTTCGTTTTTATTGAATTCAAAAAAATAAGCGCTGCCGTCAACCCATCTCACTATCGTAAATCTTTCACGTCACGCTTCAGCTTGCACTCGTTGGGATTTCATTGACGCATCGCTTCTTGTGGCTGTTTAGAGACGTCTGTCTGCTGTAAGTCTTTCCGCACCTGCAACTATAGCGCTTGTCTTTTCGATGAGTTTGCATGTGAAGCTGTAGCGAGTCTTTGCGGGAAAAAGATTTTCCGCAGCTGTGAATGAACGAGAAAAATTTATTAAAGACTGACAGAATCACTGCAACTTCTTACCTTTCACAAACGAAGCTCTTCTCTTTGGTGTGTATGAGTGAATGGATCTTCAAGTCCGACATCTGAATAAATTTCTTGCCGCAGTAAGTATAGCCGCACGTGTAATTTTTCAATTCCGGAAAATGAGTTTTCAGGTGAATTTTTAAATAATTTTTCGATTTCAGGAATTTGTTGCAAATCGAGCAGAGAAATTGCTCGGACTGGTTGTGCGACGACTTGACATGATGATCCAAGTGCGTTTTTGTCGTGAAAGATCTATCGCAGGTCTCGCATTTAAAGTATTTTATTCCAAAATGGCAATTTTCGTGGTCAATGAGATTTTGCTTGCTTTTGAATGTCTTCGGGCACAGCGAACACGCAAAATTTCTGGGCCTTTCTTTCTCGTGGATTCTTTTGTGGGCGGCGAAGTAACTTTTCAACAAAAACTGTTTCTGACAAGTTTCGCAAGTGAAGTTGAACGTGCCGGTATGCTTGGCTGCGTGCTCTCTCAGTCCAATTTTCGATTTGAAAGCTTTGTTGCAGCTCTCAAAGTCGCAGATATACTTTGCGTTATTTTCAGCATGAGTTTCATAATGCACACGTAGCTTGTAGTTGGTTCGAAAAAGTTTGTTGCAAATCGTGCAGATCTTTGGGTTGGTCTTCTTGCCCCCTTTGTTCTGAATAAACTCTTCGATCTTCTGGTCAATTGCGTTGTCCACATTGTTCCTGTCACTAGGGACCGATTGGCACGTGTTATCGTCGAAGTCATCGTAAGTGAAGTCATCTTCTTCCACAAATTGTTCAGCGACTGGTTGCTCGTATTCAGACTTCTCGATGAAATGTTCAATTTTCGGTTCGTCAGCCTGAGACGAGAAGGGCTCGATCTTGGTCTCAGAATATTGGCCCATGGTTGTGTCATATCCGACTGCGTTTTCAGAGTAGCAAATCGGATTCTCGTTGATTCTCGGAGTGAGTTGAGGCTGTTGCTCAAGTACTGGGGTCATTGCTGGAGACAACGGGCTTATATGTGGAGGGTGCACAGTCGCGTAGATGTTGTCAGTCGTGGTAGCCATGCTTACCAGCGATTGCGTGTCTAGATCCAAGTCATGTTCGATGTAGCAAGACTGGTTGTCGTATCCATGTGTGCTGTGTAGCGATGTTGTGGGAGCTGGAGTTGATGAGTAGATGTTCTCTACGTTGACTATGCATTCTCTATACATTTCGTGCTCTCCGACGTCGTGCGGGTAATACTCAACATTATTTTCGTAGTGAATCGGATGGAAAGATTTTATAATGTCCGCGAATTCTTGTTGAGCTCTCACCGAGCCTAGCCGGAACTGGTAAAACGAGTTCAGCTTGTTATCACATTCATTGCAGATAATTAGCGGGAACCTTGCGTCGTCTTGAATCTACAAAGAAATTAAGTTTTAGTTGTCATTCGAGTAATTTTTCAGATTCTTACAATTATCGACAAGCAGTCCCGGATTTTGTCTCTCCTGATGTCGTTCGATGGAAACACTAGGATGCCCATCGAGCGGCAGTTGGCCAAGCACAAACGACACAGGTCGCTGATACGAGACACGGACATCAATAAATTTCGCCAGTCTTGCAGCGAGAAAATGTAAACAAAAATTAAACTGAATACACCAGAAAACGTTTTGAAATAAAACGCTAAACAATTTTTGTCTATAAGCATGAAAACTCGGCTCGAAGTAATTAAAAGACAATTTCTGAAGGCACTGCCATTGGACAAGGTTGAATTTGATGTTAGTGGATGCAGTTACACCTTATACAATCAAAGTTCATCGATTCGTTTCATTTTAGGGATTCTTCAAGAACTTAGACTGGAACGGACAAGAAAAGTTCATTCAGTCGACAATTCTTCACACACTCAACGTAAACAAACCCGTCAGAGTTGATTATCAGATTTCGTTCATCAAACATGCAATCCTTCAGCTGGAAGTTAATAACAATGAAGAGATTCATGATTTGCTTTATGAGAAACTTGCTGAAAAGCTGAACGAAGACAAACCAGAGTTTTCCTACAAGCACTTCGTGATCCATGACGAGACTGACGCAATTACGATCAAGGAATCCAACAGCTTGATCCAAGATGGAACAACAGGGCTAAGGTTGTGGCCTGCTGCGTTGGCTCTTGGCGAGTTTATTTTACAAAACCGAGATATTTTCGATGGAAAAACGATTCTCGAGATCGGCTCTGGCTGCACAGGATTCGTCGGGCTGTTACTACTGAAGGCTTGCCAACCCAAAATGGTCTTGCTCTCCGACGGTCACGACGCGGTTGTCGACAATCTAATAGAGAACGTAAATCTGAACTTGGAGAAGGCCGAAGTAAAATCAGAATCAAAGTCAATTCTCATTCGAAAGCATCTCAAACTGAAATCATCTGGTGCTGAGTTTGCGGTCTTGAACATGGCATGGGAAGACGTCGCCAAGCATGAAGTTGAGCTGAAGAATTTCTGTAATCCAAACGTGCTTATTGCTGCTGATGTAGTTTACGACGACACGATCTTCGACGCTCTGATTTCCTGTATCAATCAACTCTTCGAAATGTATGGCGCCTCGATGAACTTGTATCTTTCAACGACCATTCGTAATCCCAAGACTTATCAGCAATTCTGCCATCTTCTGCAGAACAACAGCTTTAAAACGACCGAAGAAGACAAAAAATTTGGTGACATTTCCACATTTGAAGCTTCAACGGAAATAAAAATTCTTCGAATATCAAAGACACAAGCCACCCACGCATAGACTTGCACGAGATATTTGTACGTGAGGCTTGAACCAAGTTTTCCACTTGGAAATTGTGTTGAAACGTTGCAAGGAAAAACATAAAAAAATTTGCTTATGAAACATTCAGTTTGTTATCAAGTCGCTGTGTTCTTTCCCCGAATACTGATGATTGGAATTGTTTGCTCGTACATCAGCCGAAATGAACAGAAAAACGCCCTGGTTATCTGAGATTCCCGGCAAAAAAAGTTCCCTTCACGGACACATCGTAGCATCAGCAATAAATTTCGATTTATTTATCTCACGATATCGCGAAATATTTTTCCCTCTTTATACGCCCGCCGTCTTCCATAACTCGCACACCCTGGTTTTCCATGAGATCCTGTGTAAATATTTTGTGTTATTTAAATTGAAAATTTATTTGCTTTACTCTCGAATATTTCCGTTCTCGCCTGCGGAGAAAGAAATAAATTAATTTCCAGTTGAAAGAGAAACGAATCAATAGGTAGCTCGGAAACATCAGAGATGATAACCGTCTTCGAGTGTTGCATCGCAGGGCTTACAGCAGTGACTTGGAGGGATGCGAATATTTGTTTGAGCAACTTTCAACTTAAATCAACATGGCCTTGTCTTGATACGAAGCTGGAAGCTGCCATTTGTTGATTATAAAAATTGAACCCATTCCACTACACTCTTGCATTCATTTCTCTTTCAATATTTTTCCGTTCGAATAACTCGGTGGCTAAAATGATGCAGCCAATTTGTCGAGCTGGAATTAAATGTACGATTGCTGTCTTCGAACGCCCCCATCAAGCCAGCGCTTCCGATGCTTCGAAATATGCAAACATATCATTATGTTTTATTGAACAGCACTTGAGCGAAATTTTTGTATGTTCTGCCGGAGCTTCTCGAGTGAAATATGTTGATGCAGACGAATTAGAATTTCAGTGGGTGGAAAAGTTCATTTCCACCGCATCGATTTTTTATTCTTTCTGTTTTCTTTTGCCTGATTCTGTTTATTTGATGATTGGATTTATGTAAATATTTTGTTCTGCTCAAAAGCTTTCGGGGGAGAACGGAGTAAAAGATAATGTTATGGTTGGTGAAAGCTTTGGGGGGGATTTAGGCATTTGATCTTGAAAATTGAATTCGAAATTGGATTTGCAGGAGAGAAAAATTGTTTTGCAGAAAATTCAGAGGTAGCTTGTCAATTTCCAATTAACAAATTGAGTTCATCGATTGCTGATTTCATTTCTCCGCCGTTTGCACAAATCCAGCGAAAACCTTTAGCTTTTGAGGGTTGTTAAAGGGCCATTAAAGGGTGAACGTTTTCAATAATTTAAATTTTGAAAATTTGAATACCGCTCTAAGGCAACCAGTGGCAATTTGTCAAGCACAGACGTAAAATCATCAAAAATGATTGACAAACTGAAATATTGTAATTTTAACAGTTTTCAATATTTAAAGCTTGTATTTATCAGAAATTGAAGTTCTGTCCAAATTTTTACTGCGAAAAGCATTGCACACGAAATTATTTTGAATTACAGTTCAAACAAAACTTAATTTTGAATTAATTCGTAAGCAATCGATGTTTACAGTTACGAATTAAGACCACATTCTGACAATCTCTCTACTCGATTGCAATCAGGTAACTAATGACAAAAGAAATCACAACTTTGTTTCTTTTCAAACGACTCCAAGCATCGTGTTGTCTTTCTCAGAACTGTTCAGTCTTCGAAGTTTGTTTTGTTTACGCTCTTTTCTCGCTGCAACGACTTTGCGTTGATTTGTTCGTTACAACGCTTTAATTGATTCTCCGGTTGCTATTTAGTTTAAACGCAGCCGTTGCTCGAGCAGCACGCTTTCAACGATCATTCTTGTAAATTGCTACTAATAAGTTATCACGCGGCCTCCAGCAGTGACCGTCAAAGTGCATCGGGTAACAACTGAGTTACCTGACACGCCAAAGAAAATAAAAGATAAGAGAAGAAAGTTCGAGTTTCCGTGCTGGAGCAAATACATTACTCATCTTCATTGCGAGTGGATCTCGAGAAGTCGACCCTTCAATGCAAACAGAAATTCAATTTGTCAAATCCGCAGTCATGTGACTGCTCCACTCATACAACTCACTCGCTCTCTAGTTGAAATGCTTTGCAGCAACATTTCCATTCGTTATTGAACTTTTTGTTTTCTCTCTTTTGTTATTTTTGCGCGTTGTTCCGCTGTTGAAGCGTGTTAAAAACTTTTTAATAATTGCAGGAAACTCAGTGTCGTACATTGTGGAAAAGAGTTTTGTGACAGATTGTTTTACGTTAAGAATCGAAAATCTGTACTTCAAGGTCCAGTTGAATTGAAGCGTAATAATGAGATGTGAGTAATATTTTCACATTTTTAAACTTAATTCGTTTAAGTGAATTGAAAAAGATTTTTGCAAAGCAGCAATGCACAGCAAAAGGCACCTCGTGACTAAAGTTAACGATCCCAAAAGCTTTTAATGCTGTCTAGTTCTGCTCTGCAAAAAGAACATAATCGAACAGCGATAAATAAAGGTTGGATAACGAGATTATGACCGCAGGGTGAATAAATCTTCGGCATAAATCAGTGATACGCACAAGAAGCAATAACGAGTTGTAACAAGCCACGCTAAGTCATGTGATGCTGAAAAGAGAGAAAGAGAACGTAGCAGAAAATTGAGACTGAGTTGAAATGAACACCAACAACAACGGCATCGACGTTTGAAGTCGTTCGAGAATGTTAAGAATCAATTGATGCGGCATTCACGAGATTTTTCAATTTTCATCCGATTGTCGGAAGGATTTTCGTGAGTAAACTGTTCTGGAAAATCTTTCACAAGTCATTCACGAACCACAAATATTTACAAGCTGCTATGCCTCGATAAAATTTATTTATTGATCACGTATTCTTGCGCTCGTCTTCGCATCTTATTGGATAACACGAAGATGTGTTAACAAATTCTCACTTTCCGTAATAACATTAAATTCGAGTCTCGTTCTCGCTGTCTCTCTAACCGACAAAAATCTTGTTAATTAAATTAAACGAAGATGCCGTTTGACTGTGTGAAGTGCTTCACTTAAATTATCATGTGATGTTGTTATGAGTCCCGAAGTTTCTTCCCTCGGAGGCAATTGGAAACTTTTCTGTTTCTCGTAATTTTCTCATCCTTTTCCGGAAGGAAAATCGTTATTTCAGGCAAATTTGCTTTAAGACCTGTGAATTGAAACTTAAAGTTTCCCTTGAATGAAAATTTAATCATCTTAATATCCCATGAATATTTAAGTAGTTTTAAACATTCCAATTTTATGCCAATTTTGGCCCATTTAAAATAATCACATTCAGAGATTTGTTCACTAAACTTTTCCAGGCCGGAACATAATTTCACAAAGCTTGGGAAGCTTTTTATTGAATTTAAATTTTCGGGCGGTGAATTAATTGACGATGTTTTTCGGTGTTTGTGGGGTATCCGATTTAATGAGATGAATTAAAGCAAAAGTTGGCGCGATCAAAATGCAAAAACTTCCGCTCGTCACATTTATCAAAAAAATTCATTGAACAAATCGGTTTAGAACTGATTTTTTTTAACTTGGCGGCCTTGACCCCCCGGACAATAAAATTTGTCGCTGTTTGGTAGACGACCTGTTGCGTCTGTCGCTTTGAACAAATTTCTCAAACAACTGAATCGACTGAACATAATTTGTTATTACTCAATGACAACCGAAGCATTAAAGTTAGGAATGAATCATTAAAGGGATAAGAAAATCGATAATAATCGATTATTCATTTTTGGAGAACTGCTTCGTTCTATTGATATTTCTGCAGTCAGCAAGAAGTGACTTTCCAATGTTAGAACGTGTAAAGAAAACTGGGAACAACGGTGAATTAATTTTTCTCGATTTTGACAAAACTACGAGAATTTTTCGAATTTAAAAAGTTGTTATTGAAGATTTAAAGAAAATTTCTTTAACAAAGTTTTTAAAACTTTTACGATCGAGGTCACAAGGGCAATTTATTCCCTAATTATATCTAAAAATCTTGTACTCTGGCAATTCTTTGCATAGGAAACTACGGGTACATCAAAAATTCATAAGAATGGAAGCCTTCAATGGGGTTATTCCTTACAAAAATCGGCCACAGCGTCGTTCGTCCTTGATTGATAGTTCTTGAAGCTTTGTTGTTGAAAACGTGGTTTTGTTCATGTTGTTTACAATTTACTCGGTACGCTTTGTTGTCGATAGGTGCACGAAGCGGGTGAAAGTAAATGTAACGAAAAATCAATTGATTGCTGCTTAGTATTGAACTTGACTCGCCACCACTCAGCTGTCAGCAGGAAAAAAATTAAATGACGAACGGAATTTGTTTCACTCACGAGTTAGTAAAAAATGAGCGCGATTTCGTTAAGTGATAACACGAGTTGAATAGCAGAAAACTGATTCAAAATACAACTTGTTGAAAATAACACAAACACTAATCGCTGACTTTCAATGTTACCCGACAAATTGTGCTGTGATTTGAAGCATCAGCTCTCAGTTGAAGTCAAAACGTTGTCGCGATCAGTTCGATCTTGTCGTTCCGACACAGCTACCTGCTATCAAGTGACTGTTTATTAATTTTCATGCCAAAACTGCCTGTTAAGTGCTTTTGAACGTGAATCTCGGTTAGCAAGAAGCTTCGCGAATTTCAGACAGTGAATCGGGCAAACAGCATCGAGCAGAAGAAAAATTAAAAACAAACAGAAAGAAAAGTTATTTTCGGTTAGTATATTAATTCATCATGTGGCACGCCGCGACGATTACAAACAGCAAAAAAGATTTTGTTGAGCAAATAATGTGCTAGAATGATTAATTCACGAAGCAAAGTTGATTTTCGCGGTAGTGAGTAAAAAAGATTTCACTTGAAAGCGGACGATATAAAAGTTTGCACAAGAAAAGCCAACAAAAGCTGAAAAGATTTTTGAACATCGCCGTTTTAAGTGAGATTTGTGATGTACGCAATGTGATAAAAAATGCATTCGATCAATTTTATTGCTGGAGGCAAGGGTGCCAACGATGAAAAAATGTTGAATCGGGACTTTTCCATTTTACGCTGGCTTCAAAAGTAATAAAAGGATTTCCATTGGTCGACTGGTCAATATTTGCGGACAGGAATGTCAATTAGTGAAATGAAAAATTTTGATCATTCGTGGAAAGCTTGCGGTTGATTTTTTGCGTGAACCATCACGTCGGGTGAAATAAATTTTTGGATCATCCAAATTGATGGACTCATAAAAAATTTAACAGTGCTCCCAAAAAATGGAAAAGTGTCAAATTAAATTGTCGTCAAAGAGAATGAGCGCTGTGATTGCAGGCTTTTCAATATATTTTACTCTTTATGGCCGCTTTGAATTTTATTTTCATTTATTTGTTTACTTAAAACCACAAGTAAAAAACAGAAACGTTGAATTTTTTTGAAAATACTTGTGCTTTCATAGAAAAAAAAAGTTTCGTTTCAACATCACATGATGAAAATCTAAAATTTTCCATCTCAAATAAAAAGCAAAACTAACAGCCAAACACACATTTCATCCGACACTAAATGAAAACACAAAGTTTATGTGAGAAAATATGATAAAAAATTAAATTAAATTTACTGTGAAACAATCGAGCTGAGAATCCATCATTTTCTTCCGTCCTCGTGACTGACTTGACGTGTTCGAAAATGTAATAAATTCTTAATGCGACTCTAGACGCGCGCCATGAAAAATGATAAATTGCTTTCCCTGCAACTTGATATTGCCGAGAAATGTGCCGTTGTCGGGGGCACAGCATTGTCGTAGGTCAAGTAATTGAGCGGAACTTGATTCGTGATTAATGCATGGAAAAATTGTCTGAAAGCTTAGGCGACTTTTAAAGATTGAAAGCTAACACAACTTTGTGAACTTTACAAATGTTTTCAAACTGGCGATACAAAGCTCGATCGTGCGACTGATCATGTAATTCTACGTTTGAAGTTGTGCGAAGTAATTAACACATTTGTGTAAATAAAAGAAGAAGCCGCTCAAGGAATGTTTACTCAAAGAGTCTCTCATTACATTTAATTTATTGATGACATCGTTAGCAGTAGACAAACGTGTTTTTAATGTCATTTCAAACGAAGAGAAACTCAAGGGAATGAAATTGAATGGGCTGGCAGGGGCGTATGACATTCATCAGGAATCCCAATTCAAAGGAAATGTTTTTGATGAATTTTAATAAAAGCTGGTTGTATCATTAGCGTAAACGAAGCTTTCATCAATTTGTAATTCGTTTGAAATTGAGCCATGGAAACAAGAGAAAATATTGGAGCGTTAAAGAGGCTCGAAGAACAACATGTTGACGGAATATTTGCTTTAATGTTTGTCTCCGAGAGATCTGCGACCAAACAGTATTGGTAATGTCGTCATGCAGTTGGCATAGTATTTGAATAGAACTCTGGTTGTTTTCCATGAACTGACATCAAACATGGTTGCCATCCCAATCCAATTACGCTTGTTTCGCCGTTTCATTAATGAAACATTTCATTAATGACCGCGAAAACCCAACTCATGACAGCGCACCGCAAAAACTCACCGCATTTTGACACACCCAGTGTTTCTCGTTCAATAAGAACACCGGTTCTGATACAATTTTCCACAGAACTAAATTATTCACCACCAGCTTGTTATCAAAAAATTCTGTTATGACCTGGTGAGAGTCAAAAACAATTATTTTATCCAATCTCGTTCGGGTGTCATGCGTGAATTGGGGGGTAAATTCTTAAATTCTTTGTTCATATGAAAGAATACATAAGAATCAATAAATTTAAAAAAAAATATCTTCGTATTGTCACTTCAAACGCCCCTGGCATGACAACCTCCATAAAAACTGACTCACTGCAAAGCCAGTGTAGAAGTGACGTCGTGTAGTGCTAATATCACTTCACGGTTGGAAACGCAAAGCAAACAGAACGAAAGCAAACAATTAAAAAATGATTTGTGTGGAGTGAGTGATAATAAAACAATTAACACTAGATGGGCCTATTCAAGCCCTTTGACAAGTCACTTGATCGTTCCCGTCGTCGGTGGAAAACTGAAAGAAATTTATGCCGAACGCGTGGAGCTTTCTTAAATTGCACCCACGACACTCGAACGAGTTACTGTGAACACACCAACAAGTGCAGACAACAGCGACTTTTGTAGGCCGACATCTCCATGTGTTCTGTCGTCGGTGTTTGGTGTACAATTTACTAGACAAACGTGAAGCAAAAACCCATACGACGTCAAGTTTTATGCCCAACAATCGCTTATTCATTTGTTTTCATTGGGATCGGAGTCTCATGACACTCAAACTTCAAAGCTATTCTTCGAGTGGTTCCGATCGGAACGGAAAATAAAAGTAGTCTGAATTGAGACGTGCTCAGGGCGCGGTGAAAACTCAGTTGATAAAACGATTTTGCTCGTTGAAGTGTCGCGCGAAGGTCTTGCCGAGATAATTTGAATTTTTCGCTGCGTTGAAAAATAACTTGCCGTCAACATGGCCAACAGAGCCGAGTATCGACAAAGTAAATTTTTAACAGTTTTTTATCGCCATCACATGACGTTCATTGAGCTGGAAATTAACATCAGCAAATTTCACGTTAAATGCAATTTAAAAAATGTTTCAATGGAGATGCAAAAGCGGCTGCTCTTCCTGCTTGTCATTAACGAGATTAAAATAAAAAAAACCTTTTTGCGCACTTTTCCAGTTCCGACTGCGGAGGTGAAGACCAAACCGGCCTCCAAAATGGGCGCGATGTTCCGATCCGAAGAGATGACCCTGTGTCAGATGTTCATCCAGCCGGAAGCAGGCTACTCGTCCGTCTCGGAGTTGGGGGAGACTGGAGCTGTGCAGTTTCGCGATGTTAGTAGATTGACACTAAATTTGGAGGAGTTTTCGCAATGATAACACGTCAAAGTGAAATTCCTGTTTAAAACATTCCCAAAATGTCAGCACTTGTTTACACACCCAAGCAATGAAAATTCTAGTAATTAATCGTTTTCCCCTTCCGCTCTAAAAGCTCAACGCCGAAATTAATGCCTTCCAACGTAAATTCGTCAGCGAAGTTCGCCGTTGCGACGAAATGCAGCGAAAAATCCGCTATGTTGAGACCGAAGTTAAAAAAGACGGAGTGAAGATAAAAGATTGCGATGAAACTCCACGTGCTCCGAACCCTCGAGAGATCATCGATCTTGAAGCGCATTTGGAGAAGACCGAAAATGAGATCATGGAGCTGTCGCAAAATGCCGTCAACTTGAAGACCAACTACTTGGAACTTCTTGAACTGCGTCACGTATTGGAGAAGACGCAAGCTTTCTTCTACGAAGAAGACGCCATCAACAACGACGCTATGCGCAACAACTTGATTAGCCAGGAAGAAACCGGTCAAGCCAACCGCGGCCGCTTAGGATTCGTCGCTGGTGTCATACAGCGTGAACGAGTTCCTGGTTTTGAGCGAATGTTGTGGCGAATCTCTCGCGGTAACGTCTTCTTGCGTCAGGCTGAATTGGACGACGCACTTGAAGATCCATCAACTGTGAGTTGTGCTACGCCACTTTTTAACACCTTCGATGACACTTTCTTCGATTTTAGGGCAACGAACTGTACAAAACAGTTTTTGTTGCATTCTTCCAAGGGGAACAACTGAAGACACGCATCCGCAAGGTTTGCACTGGTTACCACGCCAACTTGTATCCATGTCCAAGTGCCCCGGAAGAACGTGAAGAAATGCTGAAAGGAGTTTTGACTCGGTTGCAAGACTTGAACATGGTTCTTAACCAGACTCAAGACCATCGTCAGCGCGTTTTGAACAATGTTGCGAAGGAACTTCCACGCTGGTCAATCATGGTCAAGAAGATGAAGGCGATTTATCACACCATGAACTTGTTTAATCAGGACGTGACTAACAAGTGTCTGATCGGTGAGTGCTGGGTGCCCGTCAACGATCTTCCAGCCGTCCAAAAAGCGTTGTCTGATGGTTCAGCCGCTGTTGGATCGACGATTCCATCATTTTTGAACGTCATCGAAACGGCCGAGAACCCGCCGACGTTCAACCGCACCAACAAGTTCACTCGTGGCTTCCAGAACTTGATCGACGCATACGGAGTTGCATCATACCAAGAAGCCAACCCAGCCTTGTACACCATCATCACTTTCCCGTTCTTGTTTGGCGTCATGTTCGGTGATTTGGGACACGGCTTGATCATGACACTCTTCGGTTTCTGGATGGTATTGGGTGAGAAGAAACTGGGCACCAAGAAGTCAACCAACGAAATCTGGAACATTTTCTTCGGCGGTCGTTACATCATCTTATTGATGGGATTGTTCTCGTGCTACACTGGATTCGTCTACAATGATGTCTTCTCCAAGTCGATGAATATTTTTGGCAGCAAATGGATAGCTCACTACAACACCAGCACGATCATGACGAACAAAGATATGCAGTTGAACCCATCTGACGAAAATCAACTGTCAACCGACGTTTATCCAATCGGTTTGGATCCAGTCTGGCAGTTGGCAATCAACAAAATCATCTTCTTGAACTCTTACAAAATGAAACTGTCAATCATCTTCGGTGTCGTCCACATGATCTTTGGTGTTTGCATGTCAACCATTAACCACAACTTCTTCCGTCGTCGCATCAGCATCTTCTTGGAGTTTTTGCCCCAAATTATCTTCCTGGTTCTCCTTTTTGCCTGGATGGTGTTCATGATGTTCTTCAAGTGGGTTCAGTACAGTCCAAAGTTGGAACAGCCCCATTCACCAGGCTGCGCACCGTCCGTGCTTATTATGTTCATCAACATGATGTTGTTTAAGAGTTCCGAGACACTTCCCGGTTGCGATGAATTCATGTTCTCGTTCCAAGGTACATTGGAAAGGGCATTCGTTTTCAGCGGTCTGATCTGCATCCCGTGGATGCTTTTGGGCAAGCCATTTTACGTGATGATGTCAAGAAAGAAGCACAACAAAGTCGTTGGCCAAAACGGCGATATCAATTTGGGTTTGGAAATGACAACAGAGAGCCCCGCTGTTACCCAGCCAGCACCACACGCCAGTGGCCACGGACATGAAGAAGAACCCATCAGCGAAATTTTCATCCATCAAGCCATCCACACGATTGAGTACGTTTTGAGTACAGTGTCACACACCGCTTCGTATCTTCGCTTGTGGGCTTTGTCATTAGCCCATGCACGTAAGTTCACTGAAGAATTTTATCGAAACCTGCGCTTATCAAATTTATCTTCCCTAGAATTGTCTGAAGTCTTGTGGAACATGGTTCTCCAGCTTGGATTGAAGCAATCCGACCCCATCAAGGGACCAATCTTCATTTACTGCATGTTTGCCGCCTGGTCACTCTTCACTCTGGCCATTTTAGTGATGATGGAGGGTTTGTCGGCTTTCCTACACACATTGCGTCTTCACTGGGTTGAATTCATGTCAAAGTTCTACGAGGGTCTCGGCTACGGCTTCACGCCGTTCTCGTTCAAAGTCATCATCGATGAGATTGATGAATAAAAGCAGAAAAAATTTGAGCCGGCTAATAGTATTATTTTCCATGGAGATTTAACAATCGAAATTGAAGGGAATTTTGCAATGCAATTTCCTTTCTTTGAACGTCCATCCCGTTCGTTTCCGTGTAATTTCCATCAAAATTAGCAAGATAATAAAAGAATGTAGAGTAGATAGAACAGCATAACGAGTTGTGTGAAAATTTTCTACTTTGTGTGAGAGAGATTGGTGGGAATGCAGACGTGGAAATCCATTCACGGACTTTCAAAGGTGGGCAGAGATTTAAGCTTATGTTTTGATGCTGCAAGATATTATGCTGGTTTTCATATAAAAAAATCTTTTCAAAAATTTATTTGCAGCCTTTTCAAAAGCTTCGGTTCTACAGGAAACTTTTTATGACTTAGAGACATTTTATGGCAGCCAGGCAACCAAGCATAATTTTGAAGCTAACCAAGCGCAATTTTAAAGCCAACCTTGCTTTACATTTAAAATATTTTTTTATTGGAAGCTTTTGAGAACTCAAATCACGAGAACTAAAATCCAGCAAATTTCCAACAAAATTTCAAACTACCGAACTCAACGTGTGTTCTTTATCTTCTGAGATAACTTCAACAAGCTGATAAGACGGTTTTCTCTTCTCTGTGATAATTTAATTGCTGTTTTAAAGACTAACTTAATTGTTCAGTGAGCTGTGGAGCGTGAAGTTGAGAAGAAGTGAAAAATAAGCAGTGAAAGTGACAAGGTTGGTCTGGCTCTTTCTTGACCTTTGCTGTTTTTAACTCTGAGGATTAATTTTTCCGTAGATTTTCACAAACTCTTCTATAAAAAGTGTTTAAAACCCTCAACCAAGATGGGGGCGATGTTCAGAAGCGAGAAAATGTCGCTCTGCCAACTTTTCATCCAGCCTGAAGCGGCCTATCAGTCCGTGGCCGAGCTGGGCGAAATTGGCATTGCCCAATTCCGAGACGTAAGTTGACTAATCATTCAGTTCCTATTGTCAATTCACCAAAAAGGGGAGAAATCCATCGTTTTGTTCTCGTGAAGTTGGTCACATGATGCCAGAAGCATCGAGTATCGTAATGCGAGCTTTCAAGATAACGAGTGAATGGAAATTGATAAGGCAATTTGTACTTAACTAAATAACTTAATAAGCTGATAAGGCTTTGTTATATGACTGTTGTTACAGATGACAAGCTTTTTTAGGTTTCATAACAGTTAGATTTAAATTAAATTAATTTCCTAAATGTGTCAATCAACAGCTTAACCCAGAACTCAGCATGTTCCAACGTAAATTTACTGCTGAAGTTCGCCGTTGCGATGAAATGGACCGAAAAGTCAACTACATCAAGAACGAGTTGATCAAGGACGGCATGGATGTGCCTGATTTGAACGTTGATCTGCCGAAAGTCCCGAATCCAAGGGAGTTCATTGATCTCGAAGCGCAATTCGAGAAAACTGAGAACGAAATTTTGGAATTGTCGGAAAACTTCTCGCAGCTGTTACAAAACTTCCAAGAGTTGACCGAGCTGCGTTATGTTCTCGAGAGAACTCAGGTTGGTTTGATTTGATCCGCTGAAATCTTCGTATTATAAACTTCTTTTCGTTTAGACGTTCTTCTTGGACCAAGCTTCAAGTGACAACATGGAAAGCAAAGGCGATGACATGGGAACGAACGACAATCAAAATCTTGGATTCGTTGCTGGCGTTATTGAACGCGAAAGAATTGTTGGATTCGAGAGAATGTTGTGGAGAATTTCACGTGGAAACGTTTTCCTTCGTCAAGCTGACATTGAAAAGCCGTTCACCGGTCCAAAGACGGTAAAAAATTTGGTTTGAAACTTGAAAATCATCTTACAAACTTAATTTCAAAATAATTTCAGGGCAAAGATATCTACAAGAATGTCTTTGTTGCCTTCTTCCAAGGTGAACAATTGAAAAGCCGTGTCAAGAAGGTTTGCGCTGGATATCACGCAAGTTTGTATCCCTGCCCAGACAACTATGATGAACGCTCAGACATGCTGAAGGGTGTTCAGGTCCGTTTGGAAGACTTGAACATGGTCATCAACCAGACTCAGGATCAGCGTCAAAGAGTCTTGGTTTCAGTCGCCAAGGACTTGCCAAGGTGGGTCATCATGGTTAAGAAAATCAAAGCGATTTATCACGTCTTGAACATGTTCAACATGGACGTTTCTCGCAAGTGTCTGATCGGTGAATGCTGGATTCCAACCGATGACACTCATCTCGTGCAAAAAGCACTTGCAAGTGGATCGACTGCTGTTGGGTCGACTATTCCATCTTTTTTGAACATTATTTCGACCACCGAAACACCACCGACGTTCAATCGTACCAACAAGTTCACTCAAGGCTTCCAGAACTTGATCGACGCCTTCGGTGTTGCTACTTACCGTGAAGCCAACCCAGCCTTGTACACCATCATCACTTTCCCGTTCTTGTTCGCTATTATGTTCGGAGATTTGGGACACGGAATCATTCTGTTCTTGTTTGGCCTGTGGATGGTTCTTAAGGAAAAAAGTTTGATGGAAATGCGATCGAAGAACGAAATCTGGAACATTTTCTTTGGCGGTCGTTACATAATCTTTTTGATGGGATTGTTCTCTTGCTACACCGGATTCATCTACAACGATATCTTCTCGAAGTCGATGCACATCTTTCCAACAGCCTGGCAGACCAACTACAACACCAGCACCGTTATGACCAACAACGACCTGATTCTGGATCCTTCAAGCGAAGACCTGAAGGACGACGTGGTTTACATTATGGGTTTGGATCCAGTGTGGCAACTCGGTGCCAACAAGATCATCTTCTTGAACTCGTTCAAGATGAAGCTTTCAATCATCTTCGGTGTCATTCACATGATATTTGGCGTTTGCATGTCAATTGTCAACTTTAATCACTTCCGTCGCCGCAGTTCAATCATATTGGAGTTCTTACCGCAAGTTCTTTTCTTGATCCTTCTGTTTGCTTACATGTGCTTCATGATGTTCTGGAAATGGGTTACCTTCGGTCCTAAGCTGGAGCAACCGTACTCGCCTGGATGCGCACCATCGGTCTTGATTTACTTCATCAACATGATGTTGTTTGGCGAAAACAAAGCTTTGGAAGGATGCGAACCGTTCATGTACACCGGACAGGAGAAAGTTCAACTTATTGCCGTGCTTGTTGCTGTTGCTTGCATTCCATGGATGCTTTTGGGCAAGCCACTTTATATACAGTTCTTTGGACGCAAAGGTGGTCACGTAAGTTTAATAAAAAGTTACTTAAGTGATGTAAGCTGATTGAAATAAATTTATCTCCAGGGTGGAGAACATGAAGAAGAACCAATGAGTGAGATCTGGATCCACCAGGCCATTCACACTATTGAATACATTTTGAGTACTATTTCGCACACTGCATCTTACCTCCGATTGTGGGCTCTGTCTTTGGCCCATGCTCGTAAGTTCATAAACTTAAAAACAGTTACAAACAGTTAAAAACAAAAGCATTTGAATGTAACACTTTATTTTCTTCTCAGAGCTCGCTGAAGTCTTGTGGAACATGTTGATGACGATCGGAACTAAGCAGGGCTCTTACCTTGGTGTTGTCTTCATGTTCATTATTTTCGGCGTTTGGGCTGTTCTTACTCTCGCCATTCTCGTCATGATGGAAGGCTTGTCAGCTTTTTTGCACACCTTGCGTCTTCACTGGGTCGAGTTTATGTCGAAGTTCTATGCAGGCGAAGGTTACATCTTCCAGCCATTCTCGTTCGATCAAATCTTGAATGCAGAAGAAGCTTAAAACTGGCGCAAAAGGAAACACTTTTACATAAATGAGAAGTGAAATAGTAAACAGGACAAACATTCTGTAGAAAATTAATAAAACTTATCGCAGCAATTCAAACAGCTTGAGTTTAAGTCATTAATGTGATAAGAATTTTATCTTTCAGGTTTGAACAAAGAATAAATGTTGAAAATTATTGGGATAGACAATAACTATAAGGCCTGGAATATAAAAAACACCCTTCAAAGAAACTTCATCGCTGATAAATATCGGTTAACAAATTGTTATATGAAACGACATGGAACTTTGCTGTTTTGAATGATGAAGCCTTCTATCCATTTGTGGCTGTACTCTCAACAGCAGATCGGCATATTGTGTTTGCTTAATTTAAGTGAATCGACACAAAACGTCACTGGTATAATAATATAATAACCAGAGACAACTTAACTATAGATGCGCCCTCTGGATGAGTTTTTTGAAGATTAAACCGGTACGAATTAAATTACCGCCAGCTGTTCCACAGTCATATAAGTAGGTGCGTCTATAGTAGAGTTGTCTCTGTAATAACAGATTCTTATAAATCCAAAAAGAATATCAGGTACATCACGATGTGGACACCACGAGATTGTTGCTTTCCCCTTATCTAAGCACATGAATCAGTTCATATACTCAATTCAACTTGAATCACCAATGTTTTGATTATTTGCTTATCGTAATCACGAGGAAACCACTCTCAGTGGCTTATAAAATACTAACAGCAAAGCTAGCTGTCAACAAACAGTTGAATTAATTGAACGAACGCGTTAGGACAGAAACGGAAGATACGAAATGGGTTCATTTTTCAGAAGTGAAGAAATGTCACTGTGCCAAGTGTTCGTCCAGGCGGAATCACTTTATGATACGGTAGCCAAGCTTGGTGATGCGGGAATTGTACAGTTTAAAGATGATGTGAGTTTTTCAGCGTAGGCAGCGAAAGAAAGTGAAAGAAGCCAAAATTTTATGATCCTTGAAAAAGGAAGTTTAAAATTTGATATAAAATTTGTGGAATTATCGACAAAAGTTTAATGTTATAAAAGAACTTGGTCTATTGAAAAACTTTTTTGTGGAATGAATTTTTAAAAATATCTCGTAGACATCTATTTGAGGTCTGGTGTAAAAGTTGACTAGTGAAATATAGTGTTGATAAGTGCAGTGGATTTAATTAGAATCACGAGAAAAATATCAAGTCTTATCTACTTCCGATTTCGTTCATTCAACATTTTCTCAGCAAATAGTGCTAATATTTAATTTCAATCTCAATTAATGCAGAGAAAACTCGAAGTTATCCAAAGCAACTTGTTACATGATGAAATTGATGTGTCGGAAGCTGACGAAGAGCCTTATCTTCCCAGCTCCCGAGAGATTATTGACTTGGAAGCCGTCATCGAGAAGAACGAGTTCGAAATAAAAGAACGTTCTGAAAACTATTCCCAGCTCATCAAAAACCAGCGTGGTTTCGTCGAGTACAGCTGCGTTCTCGCCAAAGTTGAACTGTTTTTGGACGAACGCGTACCGACATTGTCGTTGGACAACGAAAACTACCAGCTTAACTTTGTGGCGGGCATCGTTCGAGCTGAAAAATTCCAAAGTTTTGAAAGGATGTTGTGGCGAGTGTCGATGGGAAATGTTTTCATAAAAACGTTGATGAACCTTTAGGGATCTTAAAACTATAAGTATTTCATCTCCAAACTCCCATCAGCCTTTTCATTCAATTTACAATTCTTAAACAGCGCCAAGAGTCCTTCAAGATTGCTTTCATCATTTTCTTCCAAGTCGAAAGTGAAAAAGATTTGCGATGGTTATCGTGCTTCAATGTTTCCCTGTTCAAACGATTTCATCAAAAGATCCAACATCATGGAAGGATTGAAGACTCGCTTGCTAGACCTGGAAATGATCATCAATAAAACTATCGGCAGAGAGTTTTGAATCGAGCAGCAAAGTCACTGCACGAATGGTCGTTGAAAATTAAGAAACTGAAGGCCATTTATCGCTTCAAACTCAACGAACTCCTCATTCATCAACGTGATTGGCACTAGAGAAATGCCGCCAAGTTTAAACTGCACTCACGGCTTTCAAAATTTGATTGACTCATACGGTGTGGCGTCGTACCGCGAAGGTAATCCGGCTTTCTACTCTGTGATCACTTTTCCCTTCTTGTTCTCTGTTATGTTCGAAGACATTGGCCATGGAATAATTCTGGCTTCGAAGCTTGGATGGTTCTCAGCGACGAAAAACTCAAGAAAATCAAAAACGAGTTTTTCAGATTGTTTTTTGCTGGTCGTTACATAATCCTTCTGATGGGAATCTTCGCAATCTATTCTGGATTTATCCCCAACGACATTTTCGCCAAGTCGATAAACTTTTTTGGATCGTCATGGCAGATCAATTACAATTTAACAACAGTCTTTGGCGACAGCACTAAAGCAACAACGCTTCAGTTGAACACTTCGACTGATGACTTGATGGTCAACCGAACTTATCCGATGGGCATGAATCCAGTGTGGCAGGTGGCGGAAAACAAAATCCTTTTCCTGAACTCGTTCAATATGAAAATGTCGATCATCATAGGAATGGCGCACATGCTTCTTGGGTTGACAATCTTCATGCTTAACTGCAACCATTTCAATCAGTGAAGCTCAATCTGCCTCGAGTACTTGCCGAGGATAATGTTCCTGCTGCTGCTGTTCGGTTACATGATCTTCATGATGTTCTTCAAATGGATCATGTTCAGTCCCAAGTCTATTTCATCAACATGATGTTGTTCAACAAAGATAAAGCCTTGAAGGGCTGCGAGGCACCTATGTACCCAGGTCAACGAATCGTGAAAATGACTTTTGTGTTGGTTGCGCTACTGTGCGTTCTTGGATGCTTGCAGGCAAGCCGCTTTACGTTAAATTCACTAGAACAGACGTGTGGCAAGTGACAACGAAGCGATTTCCGAAGCATAAGAGCTGATTGGAGATGAAGAAGAACCGATGAGTGAGATTTGGATGCATCAAGCCATCTACACGATTGAGTACGTCTTGGGACGTCTTGGGGACAATTTCACACATCGCTTCGTATCTCCGATTGTGGGCTTTGACGTTAGCACATGCACGTGAGTTGAATCTCGTCTAATATTTCCAAGTTTTCCATCAATTGCCTTCAATTGCAGAATTATCTGAAGTTTTGTGGACTAAATTAATGCCACTCGGACTACTGCCTTTCCCGTATATTGGCCCAATTCTCCTTTTCTACATATTCTTCAAGTGGTCCAGCCTGACACTTGGCATTCTCGTCGTCATCGAAGGGCTATCAGCGTTTATGCACACGCTGCGACTTCACTGAGTCGAGTTTATGGACAAATTTTACGATGGTAGCGGCATCAAATTCGAGCCTTTTTGCTTTAAAGCGAATCTAAATGGGGAAGATTAAAACATGACGCGACAGAAAACGAAAAGAAAATTCACGGTGGTGGGATGTGGAACGAGAGAAAAATCAAAATAAACAGAACGAAAATTTATTTTAATGGCATCAAAATGTCTTGCCTCGTGTTTATTTTCATGATTGAGGGTAATCTTTCATCACTTAGCTAATGATGTCTTAAAATGAGTGGTGCGTTAATTTATGGATCAATTCTATCTATGAAATGTTGCCCATCTTTTTGAGGGCGTCCTGTGCGGCGAGCGAAATTGAATATTCTGGCGACCCGACCGGCTCGATTTTCAGAATTTGGTGCGACTCGTGGAGCAGCCTAACAATCTGTGTTGGGAGTGAACGGGTGAACGGGAGAAAAGGGTGGAAAACGGTTTTAATTTGATTGGAAAAGTTCAACAATCCAATTAACTTCAATCCCTACCTCCTTTAAACGACATCTCAACTGATTGCTGTTGATGCTTCGATTCTCGAATTCCCTTGTGATTTTCACCATCATCGGAGCGTGCATTTCGTAGCAAATTATTCCTCTCAATCGACTCGCTCCAGGTTCAAACACGTTGACGACACTCAGCAAATCACGGCAATAGTCTTCTTTTCTCTGCAGTTGCGACATGTCAAGCTCATTAATGATGTAGCCATCGGAGCGTCCCATCAACTGGCAGAGCGAGTGCTTCGCCGACAGAATCAGATAATGGTTCTGATGTAAAACATTTGCATACCGCTTCAGATAGTCTTCGTAGTCTTTGATGCTGTTCGGATCGAGCATCTCCAGTTCGTCAAAAAGTCGGTCTAATAGAATCAGAATTGACTTTCCACTCACTGTGTAGCAGCACTTTCTGCATCTGTTTGTGTTGCGGAAGGAAATAAGAAGAATAAAAGGAAGGTTTAATGGAAAATTTTGTTGATTCAAGCTTAATCGAGATGTGTCCATCGAAGTTCCATGTCTACCAAACCTTCCCCGCACATTTCCATACTTCAGAGTGCTACTCACTTCCAATCAGCTTCTTGGTTCAGCGAATCCGTCGACAGAATGAATCCATTTGTGCATTTAGGGCAAAGCAGAGTGCTTGCATTAGTTCCAAGCTCCGTCGGATCCTTGCAACGTTCACAAGTGCACCAAAAGAATTTACTTTCGTTGAGATGATCTCGGCGCTTGAGCGTGCCCTTCAGGGAGAACAGACAAGAGAAAAGGGTCAGACATGACGAAGGCGAAGAAATGAAGTTCTTTGACACATTTTCCATGTTCACACGGCTCAAAGTTGAATCTGTCGAGTGAAATGAGATTAGAGTCAAAAAGCACTCACTTGGAGGGTGTATGAGTAGCTAAGAGTGATTGTATCGCCTTTCTTCAGCGGCACAGTGGTGCGGAGATGAAGCTTGTGAGTGTACGGATCGTCGGTGTGAGTTGTGTTAGGCTGGCAGTTGTGGCAAATCAGATACGCTTCGGGGAACAGCGCCCGTGCCCGGGAGCCGCTTGTACCCACCTCAAAGGAATTCACTTCAAGAATCCCACAAATTGTGTGGATTTCGTCTTCAGTGTACTCCGTGTAGCCCCACTGCTGTCTCAATCGGTTAACAATCAGCTCCTGATTGCGATTCCACAGCGTGGGAATATTACGGCGCAGCTTATTGTGAGACTCCATCTCGTTAATGAGTCGCCACTTCTCCGGATTGACCTGCTTTAACAGCAAGCACCTCACCGCAAGAATTGATTCGAAAATAAACCTAATGTCTTTTTCATCACATTTGACCAGGTACGACGCGAGCTTGTGCTGTTTGAACGACTGACACTCCCACACGCTGTGACCACTTTCTTTGTGAAGGCCAGGACAGTTCTTTTGGCACAAAATCCAGCCACATTCTAGGCAACTGAAGACGGGATGAAAAAATAATAAACGAGAGAAAATCTTTGCTTAATTAACGTCAAAGCTTTTTAGTGTTTCACAATGATTCAAAGATAAAATTTATCTCGATGGCTTCGTTTTTCAATGAGACAACTCGCTGTCGAGTCAATCTCGATCCAAGTTTATGCCTGACAAATTGCGAAGCGATGATCTTACTTGGATGTTCTTGGCAGCGATGCAAGGTCAACATAACAGCCCAGGCAGAGTGGTAAACTCTCAGCACAAGGGCCAATGACCAGCGCATCCACTTCTACTAAAATTTCACCCTTCTTCAAATCTCTCGACGCGACCAGATATCTAAAAATAGAAGAAACTGTGCCACTTGATGTTTTCTTCGGAAAACGCCGAACAAACCTCCCATAAACATCTGAATATTTAACTTGATATGGCTTAGCCACTTGTAGCTTTTCAAAATCTCTATTAATTATGTTAACATCATCTTCATTGCTTGATAAATCAGCTAAATGGCCTGTACTGTCGTTATTCTTATCACAATGGTTCTTGCGCTTATGTTTCTGTGGATGTGAAAAATAAATAAGAGAGAGAAAAATGAAAAATTTGGTAATTGTTTGGGTGGATAAGGGAATTAGGTCACAACCTGAGTTGGAAAGTTGAAAAATTCAAGCCTAGTTTGTTTTGCTGAGTTATTTTGAAACAAAAAGTCACAAACTTTTAACTTTTCTAACAATTTTCAAAAGAAAATTCACAAAATTCTTTCCGTCACTCTCAAATCTTATGAATTCCGACCGGCAGTTCCACTTTTTCACTCAAACAACCACTTCAACAAAGTTATTCTGGTTAATCGTGGATAAAAAAATTAATCTTGAGACATTGAAAAGCGAATCTCATCTGCTATTAATTGTGTCGGATATTTGATGCTAATAAATTAAAATGGGAAGGAAAGCACGGAAAGTCTCTAAACAAATTGAAAAAATGCTTCAGCTTAATCTTGTAAGAGCTCTTCATCTATTTTTGGGATGAATTATGAATGCTTGTAGTGCCTTTTAATTGGCTGATGTAGATTCTTGTTGAAATTTCGCTGTTCCTAGATAATAAAATCGCGATTACATGTTTTTTTTTGTGAGAAGGCAAAGCAACAGGAGTAAAATTGATTATGACACGAAGCGATTTACGATGACAAATGGCGAAGGGGTTTGAAAGTGAGCGAGTAAAACAAATTTAAAGTCGCTCTTGAACTCCACTTAATTATGATTAAAAAGCGACTGCTTTGAGTAGCCCCTGAGGTGAAGGAAGATTAATACCTCCTCGAACAATAAAACATCTTAAAAGCACTCAGCTTAGTAGTAAAAATTATGAAAAAAATTCCCTCGTAAAGCAGGAAGGAAGTCCGAGAAGCCAGGAATAATCAATTTTTAATGTTTATTGCACATCAAAGTGGAGGAGTGCTTTTATGTGAAACCGCAACTGAATGAGAAAATAATTTAAAACTGTGTTTTATGGACTTTATCGCTGTTTAAATAAGCTTATATCGCTTTTTCCAGCCAGGCTTCGAGTCGATGAATCTCAGAGAGTAACAACAAGAGAGTCTACTAAAAATTTATGGCTTTATTAATAGTGGATTACCGCACAAAACAATAACCATCAAATTTCGAATTACTTTTCTGTCTGTTTGTTGCTTTATGCGGGCGCGGATGCGGATTTGATTCATTTCTTTCGTTTTCACTCGTCAGAGACTCGTGATCTTGATTTCGTCTTGTATTTGATCTCTTTTTTGGTTCAGTTTAATTCTAACCTCAAGGCAATGCAATTAATCTAAGCTCATCGTATCTCCGTGAATTATTTATGCTAATCCGAGGCTTTTCTTTTACCTTCCAACAGATTGAAATTTATGTTCTTCAAATGCTACTTCTCAGTATTGTTTGTTTTGGCGGAATTCGTTGAGCTCGAAAGTTTCGGTGCGATTTATGTTGAGACGTAAGTGTGGCAGTGGGACGTAGGTTCGAGAAACTTATAATATTTCAAACGATTGTTGTTCACCAGAAGGAAATTCGCACGTTTTCCATCAGTGTTTCGCAAATCCACAATAATTGTCCCATCACTCCAAACGAGTTTTTGAACTAGTTTCACGATTGGACGCTTGCCATTTAAAGCGTAACTTGATAGTAGGTTTGTCAGCTGACTAACAAAACGTTCATTATAAATATCTTAATAATAGTCGCGTCTGGTTCCACTTCCGACGACGACCTTTCGTTGGGCTAAGAAGAAAACAAACCGCCCACGCATCCAACCCGAAAACTTCTTAGTAAATGTCGTCAATGAGACAAATGTGGATCAATCCACAGCAGATGCTTCGGTTTCAATCATTTTAAATCGTTCGCGAATTGAAACGGGGCAACCACAAGTCTGCAGCGGTTTTCTTTATCTCGAAAACATCTGATTTGGTCGCGACTATAAATAAAACACACGCAAAACTTTTTGTCTGTTTCGGAAACTGGTGAAATGTCCATTTCCACAGCGCTTGATTAATGTTTAGTTTTCACATTAAATTAGTGGAAAACTGAAGTTGCTTAAAAATGTTTATGTGTAAGGTTGCGTTGCTGTTGTTGTGAGACATTGAACTTCGCGTGACCACATTCTGCCCGAGAACGATTTTTTGTCTTGTCGAATTAAGTTTTGAGTGAATTTCCCTTGAAACCGAGCACAAAAGTTTTTCTAGTTGCTTGCGGGTGGGAAGTGAACTAAGTGTAGGATCATAAATGAATTTACAAGAGCAATTAAAAAGTTTCTCGTGTGAACACGTTCAGCACGTGTTCCAAACATCGAAAGTGTGTTTCATTTCGTGCACTTGTGAAAACTTTCTTCTCGACGCATCCACCTGAACTGTGGGGAATCTCACCTTGGATTTCGTTGTGTTCGGCATTTTTGCAGTTTTTAGAGGCAAGCTTAGAAGATTCCAAAAATTTTGTTCACTAAGTGCAAAATCACGTTACAAATCACTGAAAACTCGGCAGTTTCTCGTTCACTGATTCTTTTTTGGCTCGGTAGTCAACGAAACGAAGTGCAAAATTATATTTTTGGACAGTGTCGCAGCTCAGTCTTGAACAATAAAAGCCGCTCAAGCAACGCCTTGCGTTTTTTTAATTGGATTTTCCTCTCAATGATCTTTTCTGCCAAAGGCTTTGTTTCGTTTTGTTTTTTTCCCAACCGAATCACAATTTTTCGTGTGAACTTTTTTTTGACAGCGGCAAAAAATCGCAATGCCGACGGCGTACAACACTTGATTATGATCCGAACTCTTTAGTGGCGGAACAAAGACTGAAAATTTGCTCTCAGAGAAATTATTTAATTTTCCGATTTTCAGCTGCACAGTGGTTTTTCATTTTTGAAAGGAGCGAATATCATCAGGAAAAGTTTTTTGTTTTCAGTGTTTGCGTGCGAGATTATTTTTTACGTATTGCTAGTTTTGTGCAGTGGCAGCTGAAAGGGCGAAGTTAAAGTGATGTTACTACGAAAACTTTCAATTTCTAACGGTTCCACACAATTCTATTCAACATAAAGTTTGTAGCATGAAGATAAATGCAAGAAGGTTATTGGAAATGCTTCTTATCAATTAAATCGTTCAAATTCAATTCAATTTCCAAAAGAATTTCAGAATTGCAAAAACCAGAATTGCAATTGCTTTTTCAAACAAAGCATTTCTGCTGACTTTTTGTTGCATTCCCAAAGGTTGTTTTAAGAATTCATGTCTTGATAGACGATGATGAATTCTCTAACATCAACCGTGGTTAACCATAGCTTGTTTCAATTAAGTTTTAACCTTTCTCAATGCACGCGTGTTGTTTTAAAATATTATTTTACCATAAATCAAGTTTGCGGAAATTTATTTCAAACGAAGGAATTTGTGGAACATTTCAAAGTTTAGATATCGCCATTTTTTAAAGCAGAGTTTTTGATGAATTTTGCTGGAATTTCGTGATTGAATAAGCAAAGAAAATTTTATTATCTTCCTCAAAGACTTACCCATCGGACACGTCACTATCTGACGCATGTCTGGGCATGCTGCACATGCCTGTGTTGTTATTTTTCTTCAATTATTTTTCATCTCGGCGAGATTCATGAGCGCCTCGAGAACTAAAAATCTCCCTCGGCAGTTTCTTCTTGTTTTCCCACGTTTTGTTCCGCCGAAAAATTAAATGTCTTCATCTCTCCGGCTCTCATTTTCACAAAGCTGTTTTATAGAAGATTTTTTATTGTATGTTTAAGTGATTAACGGGGCCTTAAGAGAGAAGAAAAACTACTAGCACAATTATTTTCATGTTAAACTTGGAATGAAAACGTCGAAAGAAGAAAAGAAAATGTAAATTGAGATGGAGAATCGTGTAAATAAATTATTCGATTATCGACTGTTACTGCTCATTTAATCAGTATTAACTCGGAATGAATTTGAGGAGAAGCAGAGCTTCGATCTCACTTTACACACGAGTGGGCTTCTTCTTTGACCGACGATCCGGAAAATCTCTCGTGAATTTTGTCGCACGGTTTATTTTTAAATTTTTCCCAGTTTTTCACGCTCGATCGGTGAACCTGTTAGCATTGTTTTCGGTGGAGAAGATCTGCGTGATCACTTCAAATGACTCACGAGATTTAAAAGTCGTCACTCGGGTTAATGTTGTGTCTCTAATTAATTATAACCAGTCGGCAAGGTGGTTGTGTTTGTGGAAGCCGAGGCAATTAATGAAATGCGCTGATGTTTACCTTGGAATGTCTCCAATGATGTATCGAGATCTACTGTTGACTCTTATTTACGGTGAAATGCTGTCTATCATCAAAGCATCATTTTAAATAGCAGCGACTGTTTAAATGTCAACAATAAACGTGATTCGCAGACAGTTGTAGGTGATGTTTATTATTTTACGAGAAATTATCTCGTTTTGAAATACGAAATGTTTGCCGTGGAACTGTTATAAGATTGAATTAGCTTTTAAATCATCACTACGAAGGAGAAAATTGCGCTGAATGAAGCGAAAACAATCTTCTTGAAGTGCGACTTGGAGATTTGATTCGTGTTTGAAGATCTCGGGGATTATCTCACTGTCAAAGATGCCTTGCACAAAGACAACACAGCGCCAGGGATTTACTTTCAGAAACGCTAGAATTTTATGTTATTTTTAACAACAACAAGAATAAACCAGAATTTGGTTTAGCTATTGTGAAAACTCGAGCAGAGAAAAGTAGGAGAATTAGGAAGGCGCGTCAACTTTTGCGGAATTCTTATAAAATTATCTTCCAATTCCAACTTTTCTAGCTGAAATATGATTTAAATAAAATATTTCCTACCACTTTACTTACTTCACACATGATGTCACATTCCATCCTTCAAAAAAACTCCATTTTTACAATGTGTCAATGTCAAAACAATTTCAACGACAGTTTTGCAAACTCATTCAAAATTTCGTACTTTGAAACATACCAAAGTATCGTGACATGTTCCCTGAATTTTCTGAAACACGTAGCAAACGATTTTCACTGAAAAAAGCTCAAAGTCGTAAAATGTTTATTATTGTTTGGTTCGTTAATGAAAAGAGTTTATTTGATGGGATCAAATGCCAAAAACGAAAGATACTTAATCATTTAGAGAGGTAATATAGCGTGTCTGTGAAATGTTTCAGAGTTTAAAACAATGTCAGATCGGTTGCCAAAATTAGTTTTTCCGTAATTTGCTTCTGAATGAGTGGCTTGCAACTGATTGATTCAATTTACGTGAAGTCACAGTGGATGATGATGAAAGGCTTATGTGGCTGCCTACTTTTTGCATGACATGCAGTATTCGAAAAATTTCAAACTGTCATGTTGTCGAAGCACCGCGTTTTAAATCGAAATAAATTTTTCGTCAAGCTGAAGGCAATTCACTGGCATGGAGCCAATGACGAGTTTCACGATCATTGTTGGGAACTAAACAGGTGGCAAATAATAAAACCAAAATAATTGTGAAAAGCGATAATGCTGTAATGAGAAAACGCTGCTGCAGTGAAAGAAAAATTATCTTTGAAAATCGATTTACATTTTTTTATTGGCCACAAGCTGTAATTGTTTCAATTTTTCTCAGTGAGTTTTCTACTCTTCCCTCCAAAGCCGCATCGGGGGTTTGGAAAAGCAATTTTGATTTTTAATTGCTGTCGACAAAGCAGAAGCGCTTAATGAGTTGAAAATCTGATTTTAATCATCGCGTTTCGATGTTATTTCTAACGTTCATTCCGATTTCAATGAGATTGTCATGGAAAGCGAACAACTCATTTACGTAGAACCCGTTCGGTTGCCCGATATTCAGACAAAAGGAAATTTAATTTTATTTACAGACTTGTTATCAGAACTATGTAAATAAAGATGTAATTGATCAGATAGGAGTCTAATGGATTTTGACCGTTAAATGACTCATGCATTTTTCATTGAATATCAACGTTTATGGCATTAAAACTAAATCTAATTTGTCGTCACAGAGTGTTTAACTAGTCAGGGGTTGAGCTTGCATTTGATTGGTTATTTTTAAATGATTCGTTTTGTTCTAGTTCCGTTTGTTCAAAATATTCCATGTGAACTTATTTGAACTGCATTTTTAAATCATCTTTTAAAGGAAAATGTCGAATACAAACGGCATTTGACTGAAACAGATATGACAATATCCACTGTTTAAGCAAATTGTTAAATTTGAAAAATTCACAGAGACAGCAACAAGCAGCACTGTGGAGCGTGCTTTCTATGCGGCATGTTCAACGAACTCCACAAACCTAACATAATGCATTTAGCACTGTCGAAAAATTTACATGATTATAGAGAACGTGAAATATGGAGTTTAATATCGCTGATTGTAAATTCTTTGTTTGTTTTCAATTACCAGGCGCATCGTTTCCGTGTTCTATAAGCCCTCGACCGAGTTTTTCATGAATGAAGATGCGACGTGTCTCGAGTTATAAAGTGAAGATGCTGATCCCGATTAAGGCGCCGTCTTAAAGAATCATCTGAGATTCAGTCCTTGATATTCTGAACGGGAAATTTAATTATCGCTTTTTGCGCGTACAGTCGGCATAATTTATGGAAACAAAAAAAGACCGCTAAAGACTTTATGGGAATTTTTATGCTCGACGTGCGTGTCTCGTCAACACATAGCAAATTCCCACTAATTAGTGCGTATAGGTCAAGTTATAAATTATTTCCAAAGTGAAAATTTCAATCGAAGCGTTTTTGCAGTTTATCTTGTCGGCTTTAATTAGTCACGAATGTATCTGGGTGTTAAAGGCCGCACAATTTTGTGAAGATAATGTTTTTAAAATTGCCTTTTTCGTAAGGGGAAATGAAACGATTTGTCAACAAGATTAAATAAAACTGCCTCATGCGAGGGTTTGAGAGTTTTTTCATTGCAAGAATGCGAAAAAAGCAGAATTTGAAATTAAAAATGAAGCTTGGTAATGGCGTTTAGCGAAACTCTGTGTGAAAAAGTTTAAAATGTAGCATTTTAAGCAATTTCTAGACGAAATGTTATCTTGAGCTTTCAAAAATTGCTGAAGTTTGAGTTTCTCGGCTTTGAAAACGAATTCCACCAGTTGTTTGAAATTAGCGACGATAATTTTTCACGTCCTTTCAGTCTACAAGCTTCTGCACTCAAATTGCAATTCACTGAAACAGCAGAATCTCATTTGATTTACAAGCGTCAGTGAAATGAGTTAATAGATTTAACGCCGACCGCAACACACATTTCTGGCTTCGAATCGTGCGGAATTTGAGCGAATTGAATGAACTTGAATTACAAAATGACTAAAAAGAGTCTAAGGGCGCATTGTTTGCTTGAAACATGTAATTTTAATGCTTTCGCTACCGTAGATAGACAGAAGCACACACAATCACAGTAAATCCCGTTGAGTTTCGGATTCCAATTTTCCGCACAGTAGTTTTTCCATGTGGCATGGGACAACATTCTTCGAAATGACCGGACTCCATTTTCACATATAAATGTTTATTTTAAGCGCTTTTGAGTATCATTTGTGGCAAGTTTGGGAAAATATTTCAGTTATGTTCGACGTTGAAGAAGGTCTAAGAGATGTTTTGAATCTGCAGTCACATCCCGAATGAATTTTTGGCAATTAAATGTAATCGCTTCATTCTTGTCCTTAAATTAATTAAATGTCATTTTCCTGAAGACACTCGATAGGAACAAATGTTCTGCATGTGTACGCAAAGCAGCATGAAATAAATAAATTTTGCAGCAGAGAGAAACACTTTTCGGCTTTTCGATTGAGTATCCATTCATCATAATATATGAGTTATTTCTGAAAATAAATTTTGCATCGATAATTGTCGCTAGATAAATTAAATTATTGCACTTAATTTGCATAATAAATTCTGCATCGGCAAAAAATATCCCGCACCAATGGCATCAATGGCTGCCCATTTCATCGGATCACGATTTATTCAATTGGGTCAGTCAATTTATCGATTAAAAGCTCCCAAACTCGGTACCTAAGTGAATTACACATGGTTCAAACATTAGAGTTTACTTCCATTAGTGTCGATGATTTATTCGAATTGATTTCAACCTTTGAAGTCATTAAAAATAATTGTTTCCGAATCAACTAGAAGAGATTACGTTTGAATTACCGTGACCAAATGCAGCCTTTAAGTCAATTTAAAGTGATTGGTAGATATTTGAATGAATTTTGAAAGACTGTTAAGTTGTTGAATCACTTCGAGCAACCTTCAATTTATCAGTTTTAACTTCAAAGTTTCGAAGCATAGAATAATTTGTATATTTAACCTTGTAGAAGCTGATTCACTGAGAACGTTCACCTTTCATTGTTCGCAACTAAAGTTCAAACATGCCAACATTTCCTGAATTTCCATATTTTTTGTCATTTCCTGAAATCAGAGAAGCAACAAGCAATTTTAATGTCCGTGGAGGCCTCCTTTGCGCCCTCAAATTGTAGGAATGCATTAAAAAAATTACTTTTGTCACCGACTCAGAAGAGTGGAAGAAAAATTATTCCGGACAGGCTAGCAGCAGGAAAGACTGGAAATAATGTTAATTTTATTCATTTAATTTGATTACATTTCCCTCGAACGAAGTCCAGTTTCGATTATAAGTCTTGTGCTGTTCAAATTTATGTGGATTTTGAACAGCCTTGCCCTAGTTTTATCTTTTTAGTTTGACGTCGAGCTTCAGTTCCTGAAATGTTCCGCACGGTTCTTCAGAAAAAGCTTAAAGTTTAGGTATCAAACTAGTTGCGATAATGTTTCTTCTTTCCTTCCGCCCATCCTGTTGCATATCCCCGTCGTCTCAACGGTAATTCACTTGCCTTCGCTTTTCATGGCAACTTTCATAATTGAAAGATTGTATTAAGTGCTTCTTCCATTTCACAATAAAAAATAATAATATTTTCTCGCTTAAATAAGTTGAAAGTTTGGTGTTGAGTGGAGAAGACGAAGGAAATGTTTTGTTTGTTCCATTATGCTGCAAAAAGTTTTCCGAGACAATGTTGTGGGATGACATTAGATTTAATCGGGGTCTGTGATTATAATCTGTCCGTATTTGATGTCTTGCTTACTGACTGTGAAAGATCTTACATATGAAACACATTCTTTTCGGATTGCAAACTTTGGACGAAATTAAATAATTACATAATTTAAGTACTTTATGGCTGAAAAGATTCGAGTTATACTTTATTCATGTAAAGTTCACTTAATCGCCCAACAAAACAGAAAACTTTTTCCTTTCTTTACAGCTTCATCCACCCCAAGAGTCAGTTTTTTTTCCCCTTGTCGGTTTTCTTACTTTAAAATAACTATAGAGAAAAGCTGTACAGACAAAGCGTTACACAATTGGACAAAAAAAAATTGAATTTACTTTTTCCGTCGTAAATTTTTCATGTGAAACTGAAGCAGTGAAAGCAACAAAAAACGAAAAGAAATGTCGTTTTTGCCGCAAAAGTTCTTAAATTTTTCATCTTCTCACTTACGAGAGAGAAGTGTTTCGAGGGAATAAATTTTGTAAAACTTTTCCCTTGGCTGTTTCTCAAGTGTCTTTATTTATTCAGTCCCTTCTACCGTGCGACAAGAATGATAGAGAAGATGAATGAGAAAAGTGGTTTAATGCAGTAACACAATTTGTTTCAAATAATTGATTTTCCATTTGTATGGAACACAATCCGAAAGCTTCATCGTTTCATTGCACTCACGTCAACCCCGAAATAACAAATTTTACATCAACATGGCACATAAAATCCCTTGAAAATGTAAATTTCATTATAGCACTTGCACTAAAAGCGTTACCACAATTTCATTTACACAGAGTATGATAAAATCAGTGAGTTATGTAGTGGAAATTTCATAATAAATCGTCAGCATTTCTCCGTGTGCGTTCCATGCGAAAGTGAGCTTGGATCGAATACAACAAATTATGCAAATGCACACTGAAGTTCACTTGAACGGAGAGAAAGCATCAACCGATATTTATGCAATTTATTCCAAATAACACTAACATTTCTGTCTTCGTGTGCGTTTAGATGAGGCAAACCAAGCCCAGTGAGGTAGAAACTGTGTTCATAACGAAACTACGCGAGGATGCTCTGCTGTTAATCTTGGTAAAACCTTCTGGTCTCCATTCACAATCAGTTGCAATAAACATCGTGGTTAAATTTTAAAGCTTTTTTTTCAGCTTTTTGCACAAATAAAGTTGCACAATTGTCACTGTTCAAGATCCAAATTCTGATGCAAATTTTTGTTGCAGTGCTGGTGTAAGAAGCATTTTATGCACTGCAGCAACTCTCACCCATGGCACCGCCCAAGACAGGGGAAATTACATTACTCAATCATTGTCAAAATACATATTTATGTTCTTAAATTGTTGTCTGTTGCCCGGTTCACTTCACTTCACTCCACTCATATCTATCCATGATATGACGTTGCTTTATGCATCGGACTATCTATCTCATGTTAAAATCGCTCGTTTCCTTTTCCTTCGTTCTCCATCCGAACATGTTTACTCTCCACACATGTTTACGCTCAAAATACGCTCAAAATTCAATTGATTTGTAAATTTATGTGCATTTTATTATTCCGTCCGTATCATGCGATGATTCTAGCTCGCCTTATTGATGGATTCTCAAATCAATTTGATGCCTAACGAAATCAGTGATTTTCCAACATCTCTCACATCGTTGTCGACTATATTTTTTTCTGTTTTCATTTTCCTAAGAGCATTCTAACGTTCAAAGAGCCGTAAATTTTGTTTTGATACACATTCGAGGCTCTTATCAGCTCTAATGCTCTTCACCTCCGGCAAGGGCATGATACAATTTTTCTTCCTTTCGATGATGTCGAAAAAACGATGAAACTCATCAGCAGGAAATTCCGCTCGAAAAGTATTTCAGACGTCAGTTTGCGAGTTCTCGCAGTCTCAAGTTGCTGGAACGGCACTGGATCAGATAATTCGTATAATTTTCAAATAAATAATGATGAAAAGCTTTCTAGTGGAGCCCCAAGTGGAAGATGTGCTGAACTCTACTTCCGTGTGCGCTGTTGCTTCTTCAATAGACGTATATAAAGCGAATGTAGATGTTCAGATACGTTTCTAGGTTGAAAATGTAAAAAACAATATTTTGAAAGTCTTTGGTTACAAAATTATCAAATTATGTTATGAAGTACAAATTAATTATTTGGTATGATATATTTTCTGCAACTCATCATACATCAAATTTTTTCATGAATCACGGCTTAGGATAACCAAGCCATGATACAAAATATTTGTACAAATTTGTAAGAAAAGTTCCCCCACGAGGTACACTACGGCTGTCAAATTGTTAATTTATTCATCGTAATTAGTACTGAAAAAGTCAAATTTGTATGCAAATGTTCACTTTAGTTCCTTAAAAACTCGCCGAAAAAAGTAATGTGTGCTAATGGCTTGAAAGTTTTCATTCCCGGTGTCATTCCTATAAACTTAAGATCGAAGAAACCTTTTGTGTTCTG